>JAPYZE010000377.1:0-110992 GCA_030522805.1 Leptomastidea abnormis
CCCTCTCTCCTCCATGCCTTTGAATATTCATCATAAAACAGCGTTAACGGCTCCTTCCCGCGGTGCTGGTAAACGTATGCAAAATTTTCTCAGTCGAGCAGTCGCACCATCAGTGTGCGTTTTCTTTTTTTTTTTTTTTTTTTAATACACATCGAGCATAAAAATATGCTGGTGCATTGTGAAGGATCTATGTTGCAAATTATCGTAAAATGGTAAGCGTTGCAAACTCATGGGAGGAGTACTCGACTGACGTAGTCAGAATAAAAAAAAAAATGTCAGAATTCAGCAAAATTTTTCTATTTTTTTAGCATATTTTGATGTTTTTCTTGAGATAACTGTTAAATTATTGTCTGTGCTGAATGTAGAGGCAAAAAGAAAATTTTTTATAATTTTTAATATAACTGTGAGAGGAACAAAAATTTTTTAATATTTAAACGAGCTTTATAAACTTTTGTAAACTAAAACTCGTATTTCTAGTTAGAAGCTGCAGCTGTTGTTGCGATGATAAAGTGATGAACTTTCTTAATAATTAATTCAGTTGAAAGAAGAAAAACGAAGAAGCAAAAATGTATAAACTACATCCGTTATGCATTGATAAATAAATTGAAAATATTTTTTTGTTTCTATTTATTCTTATCTTATTTGAAATTTTCATAATTTGAAAAAAAGAAAATTTAAAAAACAACTACACCTAAAACATCAAAATATTCTTTATTTTAAATTAGTTAATTTGTCAATAAAGAAGCATCAAATAAAATTCCAGAAATATTTTTTGCTTTAAAAGTAGTTTCTTATGTTGTAGCTCTTCAAAAGAAGCAATAAACTGCTCTTACATACGTGTTTCAACATTAATGAATATTTTCCTAGTCTCTTTGGAAAAACTTTTCCGAAGGAAAGGGCGCAACCTACATTCGTTGGACGAGAACCTCTGAAATAAATTTCTCGCTTCTTTTTTTTTTTCAAGAGCAACTTACCCTCCCCTCCTCCCCCAAAAGTTTAAACAAACTCAACTTTATTTCTTCAAAAGATTTAAGATGCAAAGAGCCGAAAGTAAAATGCAGCATACATTACTCGCTAAATATAAATAAGTACTTTAACCAGTGCATTAACATAACTGACAAAATTTTCTAGTAACTACAAACTTCCAAAATTTTTTTTGCTCTTAAAATTTACTTTTTCAAATTTTAACAGATTGTATCAAAATGAATTTAAGTCATCGAAAAAAAAAAGACTCCATACTCCTGCTTTATCAGTTTTTCCATCATTAATTCACATAAAAAAAAAAATATCAGTGCGTATAATGTCTCTTGGACGAGAATGCAAGACGATGCACCCACGCTCACATCTTTAAGCACACAATTCTACGCAAAAACAGCCAATACTTGATAGAATTTCACGGAAGGAATTCGAGCGCGTGCGAGAGCCATCGTTTTTGAGAACAGCTTACGCAAGAGGCCGAGTACTCTAAACATATCTTAAGGTAAGCGACTACTCGCTCGCTCGCTCACTCACACCGCAGATGAAGCATCAAGATATGACGGGGGTTTTGGTGGGTCGCGACTCTGGAGCAGTTATGTGCATGCAAGGCGCCCCCCCCCCCCTCCTACTCTTTCTTTCTCTCTTGACTCTAGGCTATTACTCAAGGATAAACGGAAACGGGCTATAGATGTTTAAGAGGTAAAAAGAGAAGGACGATCGCTTTCCGTCGATACGAAACGAATAGAGTTTGTTGCATTGCCAATTTCGTATTTATATACATATATGCTATTTTGCAAGTGGCAATTAACGACTTTCTCGTTAAGACGAAGAGTGTGCTTCCTGCGAATTATTGACTTTTTTTGATTTTTTTTTTTTTCATTTTTAATGGTTATATATTCAAGAGGCTATCGCGCAACAAATGTATTTTTTTTAAAATCAAGCTTATTCAAATAATTATTATCTTCATTTTTGTTTTTTTTATCCTATTTCTTTTTTTTTTATTTTGGCAAGAATTTATTATCGATAAGTTAATAAGTATTGAAAACGATCTCCGTATACGTAAGTCGTTTTACACACGATAAGTAGTACGAGTCAGATCTAGCAAGACACACTTCATTTACCTCAAAACAAACAAGTAATTTTCTTTTAACGATAACCTTAATTTAATAGAAGAAAAAAAAATTTAATAAACGTTATAAAAGCAATTACGTAAGATTGAAAAATAACATTATCATATCTTATTAAATCAAATTTCCCAAAAACCAATCTCATTCTTAATATCCTTCAAACAAAACAACAACAAAAGACTCAAATATCATAGGCGTAAACAAAGACTTCCATTCAAAACTATATATATTGGCTCATCCCTATAGGTATAATCAAGTTAAGCCAACGACTTCCATCTACGTATAAGCTATTCGCTACGAAGACAACGACAGCTAAGGCACGTTCTCACATTCATCCATCCATTCATCCAACAAAACCTACACACATAAATATATAGCTTCCATCATCCAAGAATAGTGCTCTCCAATACAGGCTCCATCATAAGTACACCAAGGCCAGTACAAGAGAGAAGAGAATCGTGGACGCGCATAATCGGGGTATACGCTATATGTATTACAAAACGACGATGTTAAAGCTCACTCACTCACTCACTCACACACTTTAGCATCTTGGATCTCTACCAAACTGAATCGTATAGTTGTTATCTACGTCGGCCGAGCGAGCCCGCAGAGGATGATGTGAAGCCCAAAGAGACAGAGGCGCAGCTATAGCTCATCGTCATCCCTGAGCAAACAGAGTATATACCGCGGTTCGCTTGTAAATAATGCGGCGAGACACACACAAGGCTCGTCCTGTCATCGATCGGCTTTTCCTTCTTCCTCTCACTCACTCCTCTATTTCCTTCCGGCAATGCAGCTCGTTAATTGCTCGATTTGCACGTTAACGAGACTTTAGCTACTGCTAGCTATTGCTGCTTGGTATAGCTGCTACTGCTGCTGATGCTATAGAAAGGTGAGCTTTTAATTGTAACGTAAATAGGTGAGGTTGTGTTATATGGAATGTGATGAATATAATTTTTTTGAGATTTTTTTTGAAGAAATTATATTAATTATGATGTGTTTTAAAAATTCTTATCGATTTTGTTTTTAATTAATTGAATTTTGAGATAATAGATATGATTGAACGAAAATTAATATTCAAATAGAATCGACTGATATAATCATACGATAATAAAAATTGTAAGAATCACGTACAAGGATAAATTAATTGCCAAACGTAATATTCTCTATCTTCTTCCTTATATATACCATCTACTCCATAGCTTTGAATAATCCACGAAAGATTTATGCAAGCGAAAAAAAAAATTTTTTTCGTTACATACTAAAAGCATCAAAGTTACACAGACACACGTGTAGGTGTACAAATTGTTATTTATCGACGGGTAAGCGCTTTCGGAGCAATTAGCAAGGTGCCAATCGACGCCGCCAGTTCGTCAAGTATATATTTCGATGTGTTACACAGTATAGAGTGAAGGGAGGCTTTAAATTCTAGTTTAACATCACTCGATTACGTCGTATACACTATATGTAAGCTTGATGTATTATCGACTTGCGATTGATGTACGTTTTTCTTATTACGAAGACGAATATGTAGATATGTATACATATTATATGCGCAATGGATAGTGGTAAAGATGAGTTATTACGTTATTAGACAGGATGGTATTACGATGAAGGTAAAAAACTATAGTTGATTATTTTAAAGCTAAGCGTTAAGAAAATTTTCGATGATTATTACTTTTGGTGTTAGGTCATTTTGAGATTTTGAAATTTTGGTTCAAGTGAAAATTAAAGGGATATTTTTCATCTTGTTAGTGTTGTTTAAGGACTCTTATTTGCTTGGTTGAAATATGATATTATGTGTATTGGTATAGTCGAGATGAGATAAGTGGATGGGAATAATATTATGAAGCAATGTTGGTTTTACTGATTTTCTCTTTGCATAAATTTTTTGGTACTTATATAATTATAAGCGTTAAGGAAATTATGAAAAATTTTCTTTAAAAAAAAAAAAAAATACAAGAAAAAATAATGATTAATTTATGCAAAAATAAAAAAAAAATTATCGATTAGCAAATCAGTTAAATGACACTTATCTCAAGGTAGAAGAACAAACCAAAAAAATCCCAAAAATTTGATAAACATCGTTTTTCAATCGAAGTGCTGCGATCCCATCAGAGTCTCTCTTTCGTTCCTCAAACGTCGCGTGCACTATACAATGAAGAAAGTCAGAAACGTAATCGGTAAATTCGAAGAACAGGTAAAAGAAGCGAATATGTATATATATCTCGAGGATAACGCGTTCTGAATGAGGTCAATTCAAATACGTGCCAAATCGCACCCGATCATCACAGCAGTCTCTCACATGCATTCGCACTATAGAATTACTCTCGATTGAAAAATCGTATGGAAAATACTCGTTCGCAAACGACGAAAACGACGACGGCGGTTACGGCGGCGACGCATCAAACTGTAACAAAGAATCATCGACTGAGAGTATATATAAGCTTCATGAATAGAATCGTCTTCGCAGTTCACCTGGACTCCATTCGCATACGTGTTTGGTGTATTCAAGCAGCGAATTATGAAGTGCCCACAGGTGAGATAACACAGTAAAAGTGATTCTCCCTAGGTATTACTCGAGAATAATTAGAGACGTGCTTGATTAAATTTTAAAGTGCTTGAGGGTTTTTTTTTTATGTGTGTAAAAGGGAAAATTAGAAAGAGGGTGCAATTCAGGTATATGTAATTTGTACGTTTTAATTTTAATAGTGTACGATATTTGTTACTTAAAATAAATTATTTGATTTTAAAACATTATTTCTAGTGGTTATTTGATTTATTTTTTTTATAATATGAATTTCAAGTTTTATTTTATGAGAATAAATGTTCTTTTTTTATTTTTCATTAAAACTAAATGTAATTAAATTGTACAAAATATTTGTAAATATATTCGTGTAAAAAAATTATTTATTTTATTTTTAAATATCGTGCAATCGAATATAATATTTAAACAAATATGTTCGCTTTTTCTCTTAATTAACGTATCGTCAGTAAATACACAGAACTTTGAATAGCATTGCAATTATTTTTTTATATTGATTTTTACTGTTAAAGCGTAATAAAAAATTATTAAATAAAAGAAATGAAAAAAAAACCTGATAATAACCGGTTGTAATTTAATTACCACAGCAAGCAAATAAAAAATATTTTTTAAAAATACATCGCAAGTCGTCTGCTCAAGTAATAAACCGTCAATTAAAAAAAAACTCCCATTAAAAAACCCTATAGCCCACCCAACACTACAGTAATTATCAAAAGTGCACAAATAAAAAATAAAAAAGGAAAACTCAAATATTTGTCTCATCAGTTGGCAGTTGTACTACTAGTCGCATTGACGACAATAACGACAATGACAAGATTGACAAACGGAGCTTTACTACCAAACGAGGGTAGCGGGTACCAGTACGATCTTGGACGAAGGCCGGGTGGTGGTAGTGGTAGGCCTGTCTATGGACCGCCTCAGGCTTCTTTTCCCCAACAGTCCAGTTCCGGATTTCCGGGGAGTACCTATGGAGCGCCTGGGGCTGCTGGCTTCAATCAAGGATTCCAAGGAGGTGGTGGTGGTGGTGGTAGTGGCCCGGGATTCCAGGGTAACGGAGGACAGGGCTTTCAAGGTGATAATGGAGCTGGTGGTGGTGGATTTGGAGGTGGTAATGGTGGAAGGGTAAGTTTATTAAATCATTTTCTTTTTTTTTATTTGGTTTTTTGTTTAATTTAATAATAATACTGGAATTGATTGATGTTACGAATTTGTTTGTGGATACATGCAAGGTATATCTACTTAGGAAAGTTTAATAAAAGAGATGAAATTTTCATGCGTATGTTAAAATTATTAGTTGACGGTGGTAGGATATTAGTTCATCGCTCCAATTTTTATCTTTAAGAAATTAATGTTGCGGTTCGTATGCTCTCTATATGCCACGCTTTTATAAGCATATTTTCATATTTTTAAAGGCACATTATTTTATCCTTTAATTAATTAGATTACTGGAGCGATCTGCCATTACGGGTTATGGCGCACATGAATTTTAAAATAACTTTATTAATTATTTACCAACCAATTTTGACGATGATATAAAAGAAGTTTAAAAAATACTTATTGAGCCGTTTATAAGCAGTTTATAAGGTATTTAAAAAAGCTATTGACCTAACATTAAATTAATCAATTCATTTAATAAATTTAATTATTAAAATCATTCATAAACCTTAACCAATCTTTCTCCAAAAAAAAAAAGCACATTACCAACCCTGCAATACCAAAATATCCGAAAGTCATAAAACTTCCAACAAAACCCAACTCACACACACATACACCATTGAATTTATGTATCCAAGTAGCAAACTCGAAACTTCATATCAGTTAATTAGTAAAGTACAGTTTGGGCCGGACGAGCCACGCGCTAAAAAGTAAAGACGCCAACGTTACACAGTAGACGAAGAAGAAGAAGAAGAAGAAGGATAGTACGCAAAGGTAGTAGGAGTTAACTGGCGCCACACGAGTCTCAGCTAATTGCACAGCCGCTCAAAGATTAACAACTTCCGCGTCCGGCCCAAACTGCTTGGGCTAGCTCTTTTTATGAGGTTCTCCTTGCAACAGCAGCAGCAGCAGTATCAAGCATACGTATACGCGTGTATAAACGTTCTCCTCCCTCCTCCTGCTCCTTTAGCAGTACGCGCTGCGAGAGGCCGTTTCCTAAACGCTAGGGCAAACTATATACATATACACACACACGTTCACGCGCATAAGATCTAATCTATGTGCTGCTGCTGCAGCAGCTATGCTGTGGCGCCGACACCCCTCGGTTGTATTATATATCGAACTGTGTTGTATACGACTTTTTTTTCTCGAATAACGCTTAGGATATGACTTTTCTTATAACTAGTCGAGATAATAATATTGTCAATTAACAATCTTTTATTTCTTAGTTATTTATTATAAAACGCATTTTTCGCCGTTGACTTATTTCTATGAGAATAGCACGTTATCAACTTAACGAGAAATTTCTCATTTCATCATCATCATCATCACACACACAAACAAGCCACAATGAAATTTTTCATTAATTGATTAAAGCGTCGTGGTCGCAGCTTGCAGGAGGAACACACAAGAGTATCTATATCCTTCCTTCCTTTTCCTTCATAAAGCATGAATTCCTAGGTGGCTGCGCACTTAATTAAGATAGCGACACGTCATCCTCTCTCTCTCTCACCCTTCTCTCATATAGCACATCACAAAGACGTCGCGGTGAAGACAAGAAGGAGAGGCTCGAGTTGACGAGCCCTAAGATGCGCAATCGGCAAGTAGAAGAGGCTTGCGTGGAAGCGTAATACGCTCCATGACGCCCCTCTCAAAGAGAGAGAGAGAGAGAGAGAGAGAGAGAGAGAGATAGGGAGAGAGAGAGAGAGATAGGGAGAGAGAGAGAGAACCGGAGCCGCGAAAGAACACGCTTCGACGGCTGTAAAGCCAGAGCTAGGCAAACCTCAAAGGGATTGCCTTCTCTCTCTCTCTCTACTACACTCCTACTTTACGACTTGACTCTCAGCTGCTCTCGTTCTATTTCGCGTCCTTTTCCAGTCGAGCTTGCGGTGAAAAGCTCGAGGTTTCTCCTTTCCCTCTCTCGACGTGTGCGGATATGTTTCTTTTTTTTCTCTCTCTTTTTTTTAAAGCTCGCTTTTTGAGCTTTTCGGTGATTCTCGCCTGTGAAAGCTAACGCTAGTTTCTGTATATATGTTCTTGAATATATACGTGCATGGATGAAGGGTCAAAGACTAGCTATCCAATAGCATGTCTGGTTATATGATGAAACAAACGGTCTAGACGTATATGTATGTACGTATATACTGCTGCTATTTCGAATTGGCAGAGAGTTTGAAGTACTGTATTAATGGTAGATAGCTTAGTATACCACAAAATTGTTTTCGATAAATTATTCCAAGGCAAATATAGCCATGTCACGCGTTAAATGATATTTAATAAAGCTTTTCAGAAAACCATAATCGGATTATATGGATAATATTCGGAAAGGTATATAGAAATGAATGGAAATTTGCAAAACCGAAGGTTTCAAACCGTTTGCTCTCTCTCGTGCAACATTCATGCTCGACGATAATGTGAGCTTTCATACCGATTCTCTTGTGATATATGAAAAAAAGAAAAAAAAAAGAAAAAAAGAAAAGAAGAAAAAAAGTTTATCCCTCCCGGTTTATACGCGCTTTACCTCATTACTATGACGGGTATAAGCACTCGGCATTATCGCACATACAGAGAATGAGAGAGCTTGCGCAAGCTCACAAAAGCTCACCTCTTTCTCTCACTCACTCTCTCAGAGAGATTCACGCAAACACGAACGAACGCCTCCCTTTTCTCCTATATCTACCTGCCTTCTCATTCTCCTCTCTCTCTCATAATATAACCCCAGCTTACCGAGTGATTTTTCCCATCACACATGTTTGCTCCGACGAGAATCACAAGCCGAGAGGAGGTTTTCAAGCTTTGTACGCTTTTCCTCCTACCCCTTCTTTCCTCATTCTCGTGACAAGTCACACGCGACTCGCGAGTTTAAAAAGCACCAGCATACATACACACACACACACATACAAACATACGTACACTCACCTCATTAAAAGTTGTCAAGGGAGAAAGGTAGAAAGGGCTTTTGGTATATCGACGAGTTTTGCACAATTTGGTGTAGGTTATATATATAGTATGGAAAAGGGACGAAAGGGACGAGAATGAAAGCGGTCGCGCAAATTAAACGAGTAGAGGGGGACGAGGTGGGTAAACCAGTAGCAACAGCAGCTGCTGCTGCTGCTACTGCGTCGCGCATTGAATTCTAGCATGATAATCGTGCACCCATTGTTAACCCCCCTCCCCCCCTCTTTTCACCCTCTCCTACTACTGCTCGATCGAATAATGTCTTGTCGTGGCACGCACTCTCGTCCCATATATTATTCAGTATTAATTATGCGCACTGGACTCTCTCTCTCTCTCTCTCTCTTTCTCTCTCTCTTGTATCTATCTATAAACATACACCTATGGGACCTACGTGAATATTGCAGTCGCATCGCACGCGCGATCGTCCTGCGCGTAATTTTTTAATTAAGCCAGACCAGCACTACCACAATCACCACTGGGGAAGAGTACCGAACGCCTACTACTACTGTCCTGTCAAAAATTTTCGAATGGCCTTTCATAATTAGTCGCTTGCGTGTATGGATATTTATATATATGTAGGTGTGGGACGTGCTTCGAACCCCATTTATTTATTTCCCATCGCTCGCTTGCGAGAGAGAAAACTGCATCCATACATACATACTATGCTTGTATACAACTACAAGCTCGATCGGCTAAAATTTCGCGACTATCAGCATTTTGCCTTGGAAAACGTCAAGGGGGGAGGGAGAAAAAAAGGATAGAGGAGGGGCAGTAAGGAGGGGTAGGGGTGGTTACTACCGGCAATTGCAGTAATTACTGGACTGAATAATAAAATTGTTACTTTGCATGCGAATCGCATGTGACGTGCGTATTTAATGTATGGCCCAACCCCCCTCCCCCCCTGGTCTCACTCCTCTTCGCTCACTATGCGAGCCCACAAATTTTAAAGGCTATTTTTCATACTGTATTTCGAAAAGGGATGAACATTTTGTCATCGCTTATTATTACTATTATTACTGCGTGTGAATAAACAGGAGGGGCGTGCTTCGTTTTGAACATTTTTAAAATGACGATCGTCAGTTTATATGGTGATTATGTTTTTCTTTCATTTTTTTTTCTCTTTTTTAATATTTAAATTAGCTGGGTGAAACTTGCATCAGAAAAGCCAACAAGCGATCTTTTTAAATACGCTTGTTTGACTATGCGTGATACATCGTGAATATTCGAAGCCAAGCAAACATTGCCTAAAAAAAGAGATACATATACATAGATATAAAGTGAAAGAGAGAAAGGTGACTTTCAAAACTGCTTTGAACGAAGCAAAAAGCGCTTATGCAAGCTGTGTATGTGTGCCTTCTTTTTTTTTTATATATTTTGCTTCTTTCACATTTTAGGCGTTTATTCTATTTATACATACTCGTATGTTGCATTCGCTTTTCATATTATGTATATTCGTATATACAGTGTCAACAATGCTTTATATATATTCTTTGTACCTTCTTTTTTATATATTCAATATTCAAATTACACAATTTTATTAAGATCAACTAAATAAAAAAAGGCTTTGAAAATAATAATCTATTTAATAGTATTCAATTTCTTTCATGCCTAAAATTTCAAATATTATAATTCTTAAATTTATCGTTCAAGTAGAAAAAGTCAAGTATGGTAAGACGTACCACTCATCAAAAAATTTCATCCTAGAAATCTCACTCAAATTTTAATCTTCATCTGTTACAGTCACAACCTTACAGTTTTCAATACGAAGTAAAAGATGCAGCATCAGGTAACGATTACGGACAGCAAGAAAGTGGTGATGAATACGGCTCAGTAAAGGGCGAGTATAGAGTACTATTACCAGATACGCGTACTCAAATCGTCAAATATACAGCTGACGATGCCAATGGCTACATTGCCGATGTCCAATATGAAGGTGAAGCTCAGTTTCCAAGGCCTGGAGGTGGTAGTGGTGGATTTGGTGGTGGTGCTGGTCTTGGTGGTTTCCAGGGTTTGTATATTTAAATAGTGTATAAATGTTAAGTTATACATTTTTTTTATTTTATTTTAAGTCTATTTTTTAATTTATTTAATATTTAGCATGAAGACAAGTTCTTTTTTTATTATTTTTTCTTAACACCCTCCTTCGATCTTGATATTTTATAAGAGGACTCTTCTTTAGTTTGAAGTTAAGCTTTATCTTACCAAACAATGATCAAAGTAAATGCCGAAAATAACGACGTGCCTTATCCTTTTAATCGTTGTCACAGAAAACATCTTTTGAAGTTTGTTAATTAATTTTGTTTGTTTATATTGTATATATATATACAGATTATCATGGTAAATTTATGCATCCAGTATAATATTATTTCTTGTAAATTAATCAGCTTTACTTTTTCAAAGCCACAAAGATTTTATATTTTTTTTATATTTTTTTTTGTCAAACAATTGAAATTTTTAACAAAAAAAAAAAAAATATAGTACCGTCAACTTCAAAGTCAGGCTCATTGCTTACAATAGCCTTTGAGTCTAACACACAGCTCAATTCTGCAAGCTCTCCGTATACTGTCAATAAATATTCAAATATCAGAGAAGACGCTCCTTTCAATCGTATCCAGGAATTTCCTAAGCCTAGGGCTTGCACAGGAGAAGACCAGTCTCACATTTTAACAAAGGCAGATCTGCCACGAATATTATGTCACTCCATGACACGCTCACACATACACACACCTGTATACCTACATCTACTTCGTGTACACACTAACAGCCATAGCTTAACAAATGAAAATCGCCACGTCTGCCGACAGGTAACAGAGGAGGCGGAGGTGGTGGTTTCGGTGGCAGTGGAGGCTACAATGGAGGAGGAGGACCGAACGACGGATTTGGCGGTGGTGGTGGTAGTAGTGGTGGCTTCGCTGGCAGCAATCAATACCTACCCCCAGGCGGTGGCTCCTACGGCAAGTGATCGGCTCGACTGACGGCAGCGATATATAGTGGAGGTGGAGGCATGGAAGAGAAGCTGGCACAGAGCGCTTCAGCGCGCCCACTCGACACTTATTACTCGCGCGACAGACGCTGGAGGCACTCGAGGCCTCTTTGAGCTTTCTCCCCCCCCCCCTCTTCCATTTCCTCTTCACCCAAGCTTCCATGGACAACCAGTAGCCGAGATAGAGTAAGTGAGTGAGTGAGTGAGTGAGTGAGAAAGAGAGAGAGTACGGCTTCAAGGCCTGTACTATACCCACCTAACCTCCATCCGGTATAGCTGCTACTGCTGCACTTCACTGCAGTAGTCTCGCGTCAGCTGACAATAGAACCAGACCTAGACTCTCGAGTACATTCAGAAGCTCTGGTCAGCATCCATATGAGGACTGTTCCATAATGAGTGAGAGAGAGAAAGCTTACGTAGGTATGGTCATTAAACTGGGCTTTCGAATGTCTGCACACTACCATTTCACCTTCACCCTTTCCCCTTTCCTGATGACCTCCTTTCTACTTCGTCGCTTGTCTCATTTTGTCGGATAATACGCGATTCTCTGCAAGCTCGTGACGTATGGGCTTATTAATCGGCTGCTTTGCTGAGAATAATTGATGGATCGAGGGAGGAGTGTGTGGATGTGTGGTTGCGAAATTAATCGATGAGAATTGGACAAATTACGATTTGGCGTTTACTGATGGATTTCGACTGTTTATGGTATGAGGGAGATGATACATATTTATTTATTTTTCGAGTTGGATTATGCGAAAACAATGAGGTTTTATTGCTTGTTGCCGTTGGGATTATTATCGGTTGTTAAACTGTTTATTTTGACAAAAAAAAAAAGAAGTTTATGAAAAGTGATGTTATTTGAATTTATTTTTACACTAAATCAAGTAATTTTAGAATAAAGTCAAGTTTTTGTTCATTTACAAAATAAAAATTATTATTATTTGAATTCACGATTTTATATTTTATATTCATTTTTTAGATTTTTTTTTATACACGACATTATTTCATTTTATTTTCTTAATATAATTTAAAATTGTAACACATTTCAAAAGAATTCCGAGAGGTTTAAAACTGATTATTTTAAAATAAAATTTAAAAAAAGGAGCGTGCAAAAGTCGTAAATGTAAATATATTATATTATTTTTATTCATACGAAAAATTCAACAAGTATATAAAAAAGAGGCCAGTAGCTTTTTTTTATTTTTTTTATTTGACAATATTACGGAAAAACTTTTATTTGTTGAAAAGTCATGGAAGTGTTATAAGTGTGACAGGACAATTGCAAATGAAAATATGCAAAACGTTGACGGGTTATAAGCGTGAAAACAGAAAATGTACGGTAAAACAAAAACAAAACAAAAAAAAAAAAAAAAGAAAAAGAAACGAAAGGGAAAGTCAGAAACAAAAACGAACGCACACGGCACGAGACATGGGCACAGATTAGGAATATATGTATACCTATATATATACGAAACACACTCCTCTTGGCACGAAATTGACACAGATGGACGCGTACAGTGCTTCTCGCTTCGAGGCAAAGGGTCGTTTCCTCGAGAGCCTCGATGTACAGCCATTCTATATACCCTCGTTCGAGCTTTTCTTTTACAGGAAATCGGCTACTCGAGAGCCCAGCGGGCTTCTTTCTTAACTCTTATTTTCTTCTTTTTTTTTTATTTTATCTTATTCTTTTTTATTATTTCTTCTTTTTCTCAGCTCTTCTTCTTTCTTTACTTTCTTTCTTTCTTCGTTTTTTTTTTACTCTTCGTCTTATTGTCTGCGGCGGACTAACTTTAGTGACGCGATACCGTAAGGAGGAAAATATGTTTCTACTTTTCTTGTTGAAAAATAAAAAGTAAAATAATTATTTTCTTTCGAGTGAATTGTTGTCGAGATATACTTTTATCATTTTTTTTTTTCAGCAGCAAAGAAAAAAGTGTTGCTCTAACTAATTTGTGTTGTTCTCCATAATAACTGTGATAACTTTCGGTATAATTTTAAAAGACTTATTGTAAACCAAAAGATTAACAAATTATAATTAGATAAATTTTAATGCTTTGATCAAACTTTGACTTATTTTAATTAGTTGTATAAATAATTTTTACCAAAAAAAAATTTAATTAATTTACAATTCACTCGAATTAAAAAAAGGAAAAAAATATATACATGTTACCGTTTTAATGTTAAAAAGCTTGCAATGTTAGAAACCCAAAACAAAATACAAGTGAGCAAGACTCATGAAAAATCATGAAAAAATGTAGATGCTTTTGCTCAACAAAAAAAAATTGTTTTATATCAGCTTCAACTTTATAAAAATACATTGTATTACATGTATTCCGCGTAGATATGTAAGTAGGACCTCGCTTTTGTTAGATAGTGTACAAACAAACAAATATTGTAATGTTTTTCTATATAATTATAATAAAGTTTACTACAAAACATTATTTAACTTAATTACCTTCTATTCTCATACGCCCACAATACTTTTTCCGTTAAAAATAATCCAACTGATAAACTAAATTTAACTTTTTTTTCAAAGCATTGATCTTATGCACAAGATAAAGCTTCGTATATCGGCAAGTATCAAACATCACCAGGAGCACATAACAAAATTATATTTGGCACCCATGAGCGCCTTATCAAAAGGTTCAGTCAAGCAAAATTTTCCTTACATTTTTAAAGTCAGGAAAAGCTTGCTTTTTGACTTCACAAAGAAACGTTTTTCAGCTCATCGTGCGGTCAGTATCCAAGAGGGTCGTAATATTGCTGATGCTTCTTCTACCTTTGATCACACGTTTAGAATAAAAGAGATAAAAAAAAGCTCTGTGTGTATACCTGCATTTTTCCTACCACTTTTTCTTGCAAACTCAATGTTCAAAAGGAATACACTCATTGTTTACACTTGTCAAATGCAATTAACGAAGAGTAAGGTAAGAGAAAATGGGTTAAAATAACGAAAGCTCAGGTGAGCTTGCATTCTTTTGAAAAAAAAGCTCTCCTGGGTAATTAGTAAATTGCATTTTAAGAAAAATTGAATTCAAATAAAAATTTTTGTAAAAAAGAGTCTGTTTTAATGATGACATGTTTGACATTTTACAAATCGAATTCACAAAGAGTGCACAAAGTGATAAATTTTGTTGGATAAATTTTTTTTTCCGGACTAGTAGTCATATATCGCAAACTTTAAAGACTCTCGAAGGTTCGTTAAAACAATTATGTATATATGAGTTAGTACATGTATACATTTACAAATGAACGAGCGCGTTCGAGTTGTTTTAATTAACAAAGTAAGGTGCGACTGTAATATGGTGTGATGGTCTCGAGTGTCTTACAGCTGAGAGCCAACGTGTATTTCAAGACTTAAAGAGCGTGTCGCATAACCGAATAATAATTACAGGTTTCTCATCATTCACTATATGTTCGAAGCAAAGTGTCAGAGAAAAAGTAAGTGAGAGGGAGAGAGAGAGAGAGTAAGTTAGACAAGCATAGACAAAACAATGCACGAGAAGCGCGGCCGCAACTACTTCGCACAATGAGAGAAGAGTTTCTCATAGACCTAACTCACGCGACCTTCTCATCCATATAACATAAGACGATGAGTTTCGTTAAAAAAATAAACATATATACATAAGCATCTTCTAGTATATGTTGCGACATTATTGGTAAGCTCTATGGATTTCGTAGTTTTGTAACAAGAGAAACGAGGTAAGTATGTGCGTATACCTATCTAATGAAATGATAGTGCAATAATTTTCTGTAATAAAATAGGTAAAAAGAAATGGTTTTATAATTTAATATTAAAATAATTTTTACCAAAAAAAAAGAAAAAATAACAATTGTATACAAAATGAAAAGGGACGTCCTACATAAGCAAATCTAAAGTACAATACACGTTTAACCCAGAAAATACAGTATGCATAGAAATGGATCGCGACAGGTTACGGATCGCAGTTGAGCATTATACATACAGAAGCTACATCTATACAAAGCTCAAAGCTCGTTTGCGTGCTTGCGCAATTATGCACGTTGCCTGCTGCAAGATAACGTAACTCTCTCTCCCTCCGTTAGTTAAATGATCGTAATTTGTCGTTGTGAGTCACAGGACAGACCTGGTAGTAGTACTACTAGAGACTTCTTGTCCATTCTCCCTTTCTCTAAAGTCCAGTTCTTCTTCTCCTACCCTCGTGACTGGCTTTTGAGTATAGTTTGCTGCTGCTATGCATATGTTATCCTTCTGACTTACTGCTCATTTGTTTTCGTCTCAGTTTGTATTCCGTCGTGCTTTTTACTATTTACGTATGTGTGTGTATATGTAAGTGCATCTCCAATTTGCTTTTGTAAGCTTTATGTAACGAAGCTTACAATTCTAGCTGAGCTTCATTTATTATCTTCTTTTTTTACTTCCACCCTATTGATGTCTTTGTTCACCAAGTCATTAAGCAGCGCATTTAAAGTCTTTTAGAAAGGTAAAATTAAAAAGATTGTAATTAATTTATTGAACTTTTTTTTCAATTATCTTACTCCACTGGGATTATCTCTTGTTTTCTTTCTAGAACTGTGGTTAAATTAAAAAGTATTATCACTCGAATTTTATCTGTTTGTTAACCTAAAGAAAACAAACCAAAAATAAAAAAAAAAACATTACAACTGTCATTTACAGTAAATTCTAAGAGCTTTTTTTTAAAAAAAAAAAAAGCATCGTCGTCTTTAAACAAGAAAAGTCACAAAATGACCCTATACTCTCAGACGTTAATGAATCCCAGACGGCACAATTAACAGGTCTACGGTCAACATAACATACATACATAGCAAACTGACCACGTAAAAAGAAAAAAGTCGTCGTAGTCGTAGCTTATATACGAGCTCGTGCACATAGCCAACCTGTCAACGCAAGCCATTTATTTTCCTTCTACCCACTTTTCCATCTATCCAAAGCCGTTACTCTCTACAGTATATAGCTCTTAAAAAGAGTAAAAAAAGCTCTACACACACTCTCTTCTAATGAGCTTTTCAAGCCAATCCAGCATCGGTAGAAATTCACCCTTAAAACTATATGTCCCGTGTATTTCTGCAATTTCACTGAATTAGAAAGGATATACGTAGGGAATAATATAGGGTCATAGAAAGGTGTGTGTAAGAAGCGACCATGGAATATGAGCTTTCTCTGAGAGATAGGGGGGGAGGGGAGTTAAGAAAAGCACCTTTACAGAAGGAGAACGAACGAGAGACGGAAAGTAATGAGGAGCGGAAATGACGAGATGGAGTAGGAGTAGGAGGGGGACGAGGATGGTCTCGCATCTAGGGATGACGCGCGGCTAATGCGCTCCCTCGTAAACTTTTACGAGCCAGCCTCTTTCTCTCTCTGTGTATATGTATAGCCCAGCGAGCTTAACGACGCCAGCGAAGAGGACGATGAGACCAGGATGACTCATACATCCCAGCCGACACTTGCTCGTATCTCTCTCTCTCTCTCTCTTTCTCTCCTGGCATGACTGTCCTCCTGGCTCACCGAGATTAGCTCGGCTGCTTCTCGGCACGTACTACTCTCTTCTCGCTACGTTTATGTGTATGCACCCCCTTCATTTTCAAAGCTCTGTCTGATATTCAGTTTAGTTGAGGATCTGAGGATACGATAGTTGAAAGGAGAGAGAAAGAGAAAAAAAAGGATGTTTGAGGCGAGTGGGAAAACAGTTGTAGAGATTTACGAGAAAGCTTGAAGTAAATGGATATATAAGAGAGAAATGTAGAGATTTGAAATATTTGTGTCGGTGAGCTTGCGCATAGCTAAGCAGTTTGGTGAAATTGGGATGCTAAAACAACTTTGATGTTTGTTCTTTGCCACGGAGTCAGTTAACTTACTGCTAACTTTACACGTGATTAATATCAGGTTTGCTTAACTTCGTAACAGTGATTTTATATTTAAATCAATATAAAACAGTGAAGTTATTTTTTCTATTTTCTTCCAAAAACATTCAAAACTCATTGTAACGTAAACGTTGAGTTTTGAAAACAAACAATTATTTCTGACATAATACCGAGCTTTTATATAAAATTATATCTATTTTCAAAATCGTTTATTCCCCCAAAAACTTTATTAAGAGAATGAGTAAGAAAATAACTTTGAATTTTCTGGAAAACGGCGGGTCTTCATGATAAAGCTCAGTAGTAGTAGTAGCAGCAGTAGCAGCAAAAGTATTCTATTTGCTCTTTGAATTCAAGAAACTTCTCATCGCCAAATAAGATTCATTCAAGCTTTTTCTCTCTCTTTCTCTACATTTCGACTACCGAATTTCATCATAGCACAGAAACGAAAGTCGGTCACCGGCCAGAAGCACAAAGTTCCAAGCTAAGCCAAAGTAGCCAAGAGAGAGAGAGAGAGAGAGAGAGAGAGAGAGAGAGAGAGAGAGAGAGAGAGAAAGAGGAAAAGCTAAAGTCGTGTAGTCAGAAGAGCTTGCACGACGGACAGACGAGCTACTGACAGCTAACCAGTGCGTTGGTATATGTATATACAAGATACGGAGGGGAGAGAAGGGAGGGTTTAAGCATTGAAAGCCAGAGTCCAATTAAGCGAGCGCACGCGAAACGTGGAAGAGAAGCTTGAAGGTGGAGATATATATATAGGAAGGCACGCGTAGAGCTTTAGCTATGTACGTGCACGAAATTGGCCTCAGGCAGAGAAGCCCGGGCTTCGGCCGATTAAAAACGTCGGCTCGCAAAAGTTAGAAACCCCATACCCGGATATTCGTGGGACGCCTTGACGTGAAGAGGAGGAGTAGGGAGTAGTAGTAGTAGTTGTATTTGCTCCCGTTGACTTGGCTTTTGGCTTGACGTGACTGAATAATTGAATCAACATCGTATATTCTATCTAACTGAAAAGTCGAAACGTTCTATATTTTCTGCTAACTGATTAACCTGCTGAATCTATACGTATGCACGTATATATTTAATGTGTACATGCGCAAGTATTTAATTTATCATTAAAATTTGTAAATCTTTAAAAGTTTAATTTAATTTTTATATTCATTCTTTTCTTTTTTTTTTTTTATTATTCACAAGAAATTACATTTTAATGAAGAGAAGTTCAGAGTGATAAAAAATGGGTATAACAGGTGCGCTAAAGCGAAATAACGTTGAGAATCGCGAGAAAAAGAGGGCAAGTGTGTTGAGCGCCTGGAAATGATTGCCAAGCAGACAGCTGAGAAACGAGGTAAGACGATAGAAAGGAGCGCATCAACGCGCGCGCGAGCGCTGGTCTCCTTTCTTTCTCTTTCTGTATCTCTTTCTCTTTTTAGCGAGAGCTTTCAGTTATTCACAGGACCCTTTATTTTCTACTCTTGGTGAAAAGCGAGACGCGATATTACGTTACAGAAATAAAAAAAAAAAAGAAAAGACTTTTTCATTCTATTTTCACCGGATCTTTTAATTTCATTTAAAGCTCACTCCCTCAGGATGACACGGTTATATAGAAAGCTAATGCAATAAAAGCTCATTGTAACCACTTGTACCCCTCCCCCCCCTTCCCACTCACTCATTCTCCTCCAAGCTTTATTTATTTGCAATAACGAAGTAGATAAAAAAGAAAAAAAAAAAGAAAAATATGCTCTTGCTTGCACTTTTGAATTACGTTTCAAATTTACCCGTGTTTAAAAGTATATAACAAGTATAGCCGAGCTCAGGCTTCAAAGTTAATTGAAGAAAATTTAACGCAGCAGCAGCAGCAAAACTATGTGCAAGCCATCTCACTTGAAAATTTCAATTCTTCTCTTACTCTCTATCTTTCTCTCTCTTTCCTTTTAGGTCCTCTGCTCTACCATCTCGCTTAATCCACGTGAATTTCCTTTAATTTCAATTAAGCGAGCGCAGCGTGCAAGATTACGCAGAGAGGCTACGGAGGGGAGGAAGGGAGGTGAGGAAAGAGAAGAACGTCGCCACCAACGTCTGATTACAGCATTTTAAAGAGACCGTAGTACTAGGAAGAGGGAGTGAGAGGGAAGGGAAGTAAGGGGAAAGAGCTTGCATGGCGCACGATTAACTTCCCTTCTATATATTCCTCTATATATCGGAGGCGCGAAACGAGGCGCCTATTCGAACTTCGTTCCTTAATTAAGCCTCCCCGCGGTTAAACAGAGAAAGAGAGAGAGAGAGAATACACACTTTGACAGAACTGGCAATATATGCAAGTTGAAATTCAAGAGAAGGATGATAGGTCGTTGCCACAGTTGTTACGCTTGAACGCATAAGAGAGATGCTGCTTATATTTCTATGGGGATAGTAGTAGTAGTAGTAGTAGTAGATGTGAGGGGATGGAGAAAGGGTATGTGGGATGCCGATATACCAAAGGCTCTTTGTCAAGACTGCTGTTACTACTGCTGCTGCTGCTGCACCGGATGGCATCGATTCGAGGAATTGTCACCCTATATACTACGTTGCTCGATGGTCAGTCATGCGAATGGTATGATTATGCTTGGCTCGTTATCGAATGTTCACAGAGAATTGTTAAATTGTGTGTTTTGTTTCTTCTTTTTGTTTTTGTTGTTGATTTTGCACTATTTTTTTTTTTTTTTTTTTGCAACTATATTAACAGCACAATTTTTGTCGATTCTTTTTTATAGGTGTATTATAGTACGGAAATGAAAATAATTTCTCGTCCTATACGATCGTTTTTTATTTTTTTCTCTTTTTTCAGACTCTACTACATCTCGATCGTATATATATATATATATATATATATATATTATATACTCAACCAACTTTACACGTGAATTCTACCTTCAAAATCGTCCATTCTGCGTATAACAAGGTCTAACGCTAGCACAACGATAATGCCAAAGAGGAGGAGAGGGCTGCTACTCTCGTAAAAGGGTCGTATAGCTACTTTGCACGGTGAGTATAAACGAGGTTATTTGATTTTTTTTTTCTTCTTTACCAGACTTGCATTATATGGTACTCTCGAGGCGAGAAAAGTCGGAGTAGAGAAAATTTTCAGTTTTACAAGCTTTTGAAAGTAAGGGAGTAATAATTTTGTAAAATAAAATTGGTATATAGAAAAGAGAAAGAGAGAAAGAAAGTAAATATGTCGAGTGAATGGTGTTATAAAGTAAATTATTTAGAGTTATGAGAATTATCTAGCCAATCATAGCAATAAATTGAAACTAAGTTAAACTTGAACATTGCAATGACTCGTAGTAATAATATTGATGATTGACCCTTTAGTACAGCTGTCACCAAGCAGCTAACCAGAAGATTGTAATTCGTTTAGTTTTGTCAAAAGTTAGACTCAATAGTCTTAAAAAAAAAAGCAAATCAAATTTACGTTCCAACCAGTACGATATTAACCAACGACATAGTTGGGTCAGGTGTACGAAAACGCAGACTTACTTCGTTAGACTTTACGACAAGTCGTAAGCTCGAGATTACATATGTGTGTGTGTGTGTGTGTGTGTGTGTATGCACTAGAAAGCACACGTTTTGGAATTTCAAGCTAGAGAAATTTGGAACCTTGTTCGTGCAACGAACATACTCCGATATATCGTAAAACATGAATTTTAGTGATATTGTTTTTGTAACAGAAAAGTACTTTCGTCAAATTTTTAGATATGGTTCGACAGGATAACTAAAACTGTACACAAAATTCCACTTTTGATGAAAAATTTTTTTATTTTGATGCTCGATACGTTTTATTGGAATGCTTTTGGTCTAATTTGAATTTCTAATTTTAAACGTTTGGAAATGTTAATAATTCTTTGTCACATGAGACTTGAAGTATTTTGGAAATAAAAATCAAATTTTATTCATTGTCTCAAACACATTTATGTACTTCTCATATCAGTGATTTGGAATGTTTCAATAAACGTCCAAAATTTAAAATATCATCATATAAATATCACCCATCAACAAAATATTTAATTATTCATGCAATAAATCTCGTATCTCTTCAATTTTATTATTTTTAACCCAGCACTCAATTCATCTCTTGTCCTACAATAGCCATACTAGAGAAGGAGTGAGTAACATCGACTACAATTGAGAGGGTTGATAAGAATAGAGTGAGATAGAACTACATTAAGCAAATGGACCTCATAAATAGTATAATACCTGCACATACAGAGAAAGCTAAAGTGCCTTTGTACGTATACGCATCAAACGCATGTCATGACTAAACCTCATCCATATACATACATACATACCACTAGCGAAGTGCCTTGTACTATACAGAAAGAGAAGTAGTGGTAAAGGCGTTACCGTTGTTAGCTCAAGCGCGTAATTTTCTCTTCGACCGTTGATTGTCGATTCAATTGAAAAGTTCAGTGTGGAGTTGGGCTTGAACGATGCAACTCTCCAACTTACCAAGAAAGTACGTATATAAACTGCAAAGATTCAAACTTGAAAGACTTTTCTTAAAGAAAGCTTGTGCCATTGCTGGATTTTAGAGAAGAGTTTGAAGTTGAATATTTACAATTCGAGAGAGAAAGAGAGAGAGAGAGGGAGAGGTTGGTATTTGAAGATGCAAACGAAAGAATTAAAGGAATAACAATTGTGTTTGATGTGTAAAAGCTTTGATGAATAATTTTTATCACTGTTTTAAAAATAATATAATATCAAGTTAAAGTTACTATACAATTATTGATTTTTTAATTTATTATTCTTTTTATAAAGTTTTAACTTTTACGTGTATATGTGTATAAACACAAGTATTTGTAAGAGCTTGCAGAAAGAAAGAAAGTAAAAAAAAGCTTCGTCAGAACGAAGTTGAAAGTAGTTGCTCTCCTTTAATAAAATCAGGTCAACGCTACCACCCTTTCTCACGCATACATACATACATACACGTATAAACTTGAGGGTCAAAGACCGGTGAGCATTAGCAGCTCGAGACAAGCAGCTCTTGGTAGAAGAAAGCAGGTGGCTTTGAGTCTCAGTTCTCGAACAAAGGAAAAAAAAATCCCTCGATCTTTGCTGCTTCCTTTTCTTTTCCATTTCTTCTTCTCCTTCCTTATTTCTCAAGCTAATTCTTAGTAACTATAGTCCAGTCTTATATATATTTGGCAAAGACGAAACAAATACGCTTGGAAGCACAAAGTAACTTGTAATCCAGCTGTTAATGACGAAACAACAAAAGATTGTGACACCCTTGACTTATTATTATTATTATTTTTTGTTTGTTTAATATCAATACAGACAAATAACAATCAGTCCTCAAATTAAAGACAAAAAAAAAAACAAAAAAAAAAGGAAACAAAGAAATTACCAATCACCAAACTAAAGCTTGCAATTTTAACATTCATCCTGTCTCCCTAGACGTTAATTAAAACTTGCAAGCTCTTACAGATTGACAATACCCGAAAGCGTATTGGTAACTGAAATTGATCCCCGACTTAAGAGAGAAGATATTGGTATTAATGTCCATCTCTCAATCTCTATACAGTCCCATAATTACAAACTTGCCAGTTGCACGCGGTGTTAGTTCACGTATTCATAGCTAGAGCATCATCAGAAGCAACGTCGTTGTCATCGACTGATCGATGCCGGTCAGAATCATAAGCCTATGATGAAAGGAGGGAGGAGGGTAGAAAGGGAGAAGATATAGCTGGCGATCGGAAACTACAGTTGATGTCAATGTATATGTATATGTATATAAGCTAAAACGCTAATGACTGGAAGCCACTCAGGGAGAAGAGGAGAAGAGCGTCGCGCACGAGCAAGTGGCTTGTCAGCCAGGACGGTAGTCCTCTCTTGCCTACTAAAAGAGGAGGAGGAGGAGGAGGAGGAGGTAGAAGTGCCGACTCGATTTAACGCAGACACCGCTATATGGCAGTTCATGCTGCTGTTGCTGCTGCATGCTCTCGCCTCAACTAATGGACCTCCGCACCCTTGAGCTACTCCAAGAGTGAGTAAGAGAGAGAGAGATGGAATTGCTGCAACACGAAACTTCGTAATAGGCCTGATCTCCCGAGTGAGCGAGCGAATTTCGACGCTATATATGTGTATACGTATTATATATATAACCAACGTCAAGCTGCTCGACGCATCGTGTCAGAGTGAGGAGGAGTCGTATGATACTATATGTATATACACAAGTAGTAGTAGTTGTAGTTGTAGTAGTTGCAGCTCTTGGATGGACGAGTTATGCTCGGCTCGCTTGGAGCTCGAGTAATGCAAGTCGAGCGAAACGGCTTTGCACGCCTCTTTAGAAAGAGAGAATCATCCCCTCAATGTATTTCTCTTTGCACTATTATTGTTGTTTTTGACTGAACCTTGGATTTCTTCAATGCTTTGTAGTCGTTTTCTCTTGTTGTTCTGGTTGTTATTTGTTTGTTTGTTTGTGTTTGCTTAGTTTTCACAGTAATTTGCGGTTATTTGCAGAGCTTTAATTTCTGGAACGGGATTTTAAACGACGGAAACACGTGTACCTACGTCTATACTCATTTTATACTATAGTCTCTACTGTTGCTACTGGTCTACTGATTTCTTTTTTTTATTATCGAGCAACACGTGGTTCGCTTGGCTGATCCTGGGAGAGTGAAAGAGTGAAACAGAGAGAGAAAAAAAAGTGCCAGTGTGATTTACTTTACTGAATTATTTATATAAACGACTGCTATTTGTTTTCTCAAATGTTTTTCAAACCAGCCAAAATAACACGTGTAGAGATACATTGTATTACAACTCTACTACAAATAACCAATAAAATTATTATATATAATTTAATTAAATCAATTCTTATATCGCTATAAATTATTCAAAATCTAAACACAGAAATCAAACATTTAAAATTTACTTGAATAATCATAGAATAGACATTCATCGATACATACACACGCATATATAAGCTATACATAAGCTCATATCATCATGAATAGTCCAGCTAAACGCTTCTATGACGCCTAAGCCTTGATCTCATTATCTCTACGTCAGAGAACTCAATGCTAATTAGTTTCAGGACAAAGCCTAAGGGGATGCACCTCTCGATTCCGTACGATCCAAAGCAGCAGCAGCAACAGCAGCCACGCTAGTGTCCTTTATACAGGTGCATACCTGCTTCACCATTCTCCTCTACCTCCTTTACCTCCTTACTGTATATAATCCAGAGAACACCAGGGACACAAGTCCTCAAGGGCTTGACTATGCGTATCGCTCAGTCACATCCTATCTCCTACACATATAAACAAGACACATGTACAACACAGAAGCCGGTAGTGCATTAACGTCGTACACACACACATATCTCTCTCTCTCTCACTCTCTTGCAAGCTCAACTTCAATTCTCAAAGACTCGAAACACGATTCGATCGATCGATTCACAACGACTATGACACATCCTCTATATCCGCATCGATCAATCTGTTGTATATAACACTAGAAATGCCCGATAGAGAAAGAGAGAAAGATAGAGAGTCTATCGTATAGCAGCAGTAGCAGTAGCAGCAGCCACCTATTGACGCAGTGGCTCTGATGGAATTAGGACGTGGGCGACGCGGCTGTTTGCCCAGTGGCGGGACGCTCGCTGGTGTTTACGCCAACGCGACCGCGTGAGAGATAGAGAGTAAGTGTGGTATAGACCCTACGGCGACCAGCATTTACTTTGAGAACTTCAACGCGGTCGATGCGCGGTGTGACGGTAAAGACGGTACACCTTAGCGACTATCGTTTCAAACTCGAATGAGGAGAGGAAGAAGGATGATGATGCCACCACCACACTCTTTGAGGAGTGCAAACACCCGCTGGGCTAATGTTCAGGTTACTTCGTCCTCAAAGCCAGTATACCTCCTCATAGACGTTCGTCCTTTTATTTAGCTGATGCTAATGCTAATGCTCTCTAACTCTCTTCGCGAATTCTATCAACAGGATACGTTATATAGAGCTTAACAGCAATTGAAAATTCGATCAAGTTCCCAAGAGAGAGAGAGAGAGAGAGCTTGCAGAGGAACTTCTAGCTGGTTGCTAATAAGTCAATAGCAATGGCCTCGAATGCAATGTGACGTTACTTCCTATGATGTGTAATATTTACTAACGTATGAACGCCAGTTTGGACTCAAAGTGTAAGTACATATGTGTATATAGATGTGTAAACGTGTATGTGAAGGGTCGTTTGGAATAACGCAATAATTGACGTATTGGTGAGCTTGCGCGCTTGGTATAAGAGCTTGCATTGGAAAAGCTCGACTCGGACGTTGTTGTTGTTGTTACTGACATTTGGGCTTTCGTCAACGATATATAAGCGCCCTCTTCAATGTCTACCTCCCCTATTCCTCCTCCTCCACTTCCACCTCTTTATTGCGTTTACGCACGTAACGCATACAACACAACGTATACGTGCTTCCAATAAATGACGATGTCAAATGCAGAGTGAGAAAATGCTTGGGCGATATCCATGAGATCACCGTAAGCAAATTGTGCTCTGCTTCTTGATTTTATATTTTTGACGCCCTTGGCTACCCCATCTTTTTGTGTTACCTTGGTTACGTAACCTGTGGCACCATGATTTTCTGCTGTTGAATCTTTTGAACTTTTTGATCACAAAGTATTATTTTTTAAACTGTATTTTGAAGAAAAGAAAAATAGAAATAAAAAGTAAAACTACATTAAATTTGATTTTTTAACTTTTTTAATAAATCAATGTCTCGACGATATATAATATTATATAGTCATTCGATTAATCACAGTTCAATTACGTTTACTCACACGTGATAAAGATAAAGCTTTCAAGCTCATAAGCGCGTGCACGTAATTCCTTTGGACTCAGCTTCATAATTACGCTAAAGCCAATGTTAATTTGGAGTAGCCTGCTGCTGTTGCTGCTGCAAAAGGTTGATACGGCCGCGGGGCGTCGTGTCGTAGGTTTACCTGTGCTGCCTTCAGTATAATATATACTTCATTCTGCTTTGTTACCGGATGAGATGGAAGTCCAGTAGAAAGCGTATGGGTGCATAATCCAAAGTCCCTTCACCGGGAGAGAGAGAGAGTAGCACTAAGGCTTTTTATCCTACCAAGCTTATGTGTGTGTGAGAGAGAAAGAGCAGAGTGTATGTGTCTGATGCAACGGTCCTGAAACGAGATTAGCTCAGGCACGAGCCCTTTCGTGTGCAAGCTCTATGTACAACGTGTTACGTAACTCGTGTCACGCGCGTGCGCATGTGCTTTAAGTGCCTTTTCAATTTGCTTTTTGGAAAATGAGATAAAGCGAGCTTGCGGCTGAGTTGAATTGAAAATTTTTCTTTTTCAATGAATTTTCGAATTCGTTGGATAGAATGAACAAAGCTTTTTGTTAATGAATTAAAATTTTGGGTTAAAATGTACTATTTGAATGAAAGACAGGGTTATATGCATTGGATGGTAGTCTAATGGGTGAGTGGTTATATTTTGATATAACATTCGTCAAAAGATGAATGTAAACCGAAATAAGCTGAGCTTTTAGGAGGAGAAGGGAGGAAAGGAAGTATCTGTTAACGACAAGCAGTTATGCACTGTTGCTAGTCTTGTTTCAAAGGTGTATACCAACGCACATAACGTTTCTAATGTTCTCTTTCTCTCATTTTCCATACTCTGCAGATTTAACATTGAAATATTTCATTTGAAACTTAGGTAGATATCTCATAATAACGGCTAATGTGACCGCGCCTAGAATCCTAAATTATTTCCAGTGCATCAAACAGAAATGATATGTATACACACCGTTTATAATTTTGTAATTGTTCGTTGGGCTAAAGCTTTGGCATGAAGAGAACTCATAGCCATCTCGTACGTATAGGTATATATATATACCGTTTTCAACGTCATAAAAGCTGTAGAAGCTCTAGCGAATTGGAAACTGTGCTTTGTAGAGAAATTTCACTTTGTGTATGTGTGTGTATATATGTGTATGAGTACGAATACTTTGTATGGGAAGCATATAATACTAGTGCAGCAGCAATGTTGCTATTAAATACTCGGCTAGTCCAAAATTTGATTGCCTTTCAAAAACAGTATATACCCGTCGTATTACCCAGGGGTCTGCTTTACGTTTAAGTTTCATCATTTTCTCTCTTTCTCCTTCCATTTTGCTTAACACAAAGTTCACAACGTTATAGGATTCACTTAACACTCACTCTCTACCTTATAGCATCTCTATAATACTCTTTCGTGAAATAGTTGAAACATTAGCCCCCTCCCATGCTGCTAACGCAGCAGCAGCACACGTATATATACTAAAGCGAATGAAAATCCGTTAAAATTGCAGCACCCACTACTAGGCGTTCAACAACGGGAGTTAAATGCAGTTTGGTAGTAAAAGAGGTATATATATAAAAAAAAAAAAAGACCCGCCTACTCCACCGGAAAACAAGTAGAGGATAGCGTTCAAATCGTCCATTCGACAATCAAAAGAGAAATGAAAAAAAAGAAGGAGGGGGGGGGGAGTGAGAAGCGTATGTGCTAACAAAAACTACCTTTCATTCGTACTAGAATCTCGCACACGTACGCAGGAATGATGGTGTGTCAGATCTCACACGCGTAGTATACATTGAAAGCTTGCAACCAAGCTTTACTGACTATTGCCACACTAGCCTCTCTCACATAACCAATGCAGCAGCAGAGATGTTGCTGTGTGTTCGGATAACGGACAAACGATCGCCCCCCGCTCGAATACCCGCTGGGATTAAAAGTGAATTCACGAGGATAATGGTCGAATAGAAGTGAGAGAGAGAGAGAAAGAGTGCCAAGCGAATTCGACGACGACGTATACCAAGCTACGCACTTTTATTCCGCTGACGAACACCAAACAGCTCTGAACGTGAATACGAACGTTAACTTGCTACCCCCCTGCTGT
Source organism: Leptomastidea abnormis (assembly GCA_030522805.1). Taxonomy (NCBI): domain Eukaryota; kingdom Metazoa; phylum Arthropoda; class Insecta; order Hymenoptera; family Encyrtidae; genus Leptomastidea; species Leptomastidea abnormis. The sequence continues at coordinate 28,542 of JAPYZE010000377.1, forward strand.
TGCTAGTAGCAGCAGCAGCAGCAACAGCACGCAAATGGTTGCTATTATTCGTGTTTTAGCGTTTTCATTTTAAACTGGGAGGGAATTCTTCTTGCAATTGCAGGGACTGAATTTTTAGCTGGAAACTCAATTCGTTTTGATATTTTGAAAGGATAATCTTTTTTTTTTGTTCTTTTATTTCGGTTATTTGAGAAATAAATGTATTAGAGTTCGATGTTTTGAGATTGCCGTACTAAACACGTCTGTTACTACTGATTAGCCAATAGAGATCAATTCATAAATAATATTTTGCTGATACGTATGTCTCGATATGTTTTATCGCACTAAGTGACTATTAATAACGATTTGATTTATATCATTTTAACACATATAACAACTAGTTATAGTTATTATTATAAGGATTATTGATGTATTTTTCATTAAGACAGTTATTACAATTACAAAGCAGTGATTAATTAATCGAGTCAAATTCAATTTTACCCCCTCAAAATACAATTAGACTAATGCGTATTTTGGGATGAGACAGGTGTGTTTACAATCGATCGTTTTCAAAGCTCTGATTAATTATGGATTTATTAAAAGTATATACATACTTACTGTTAATTTAAAACACACAGAAAAAAAGCACTGATTCGTCATCCAAACCAGAATAACAAATTTACTAATTTATCAATTTTATTTTATCAAGATCCACTACACTTTTTAAATTTTTTTTATTTTTAACACGTAGGTCATATATCGACATGTCACTTGACACAAGTTCGTAAAAAAAAAAAAATTGCTTCACTTTTCTTGCTATAGGTCAAGTAGTCTGGATATATGCGTACATAGAGTAGTATCTACCATGTACACTAGAGTAAAATCGATTATGTTCGTTCAGTAAAGTAGCATTAAAGATATGTATAGGAGGAGAACATTTAGCTATAGACAGAGAGATAAACGAAAGATAAAGAAAGAGAAATAACGATAAGGAGTACATCAAAGTAGAAGAGTAAAGGAGGAGGGTATAGAAGAGGTAAGGTATACGAGGAGTACAATAGACACACACACACATACACATGAGTGCCACCTACAAAGGACATTCTTGTCGCGTCTACTACAAGTCTCTCTCTCTCTTTCTTACTCCCTCTATTTCTTGAGGCGCGGCCTGCGGGGCGCAGCAACAGCAAATCGTCGTCTATTACAACTGTACGTACAACTAATATGTATATAACACATACACGACTATATGTATTTTACATACAATCATAGCTATTTTCTACAACTACAACACTGATCAACGCATTTCCTCTCCATAACGCATCACGCGGGGTCCATACATCTTTCTCTCTCTCTTACCTTACATACCTTCAACAACGCACGACCTACAAGTCTATAACGATTGGAGTAAGGTTTGATTTTTTAATTCGATAAACGAGATCGCCCTCCTCGTTATGCTCATTCCCTACTATACACTCACATACACCTATGTGTACGCTTAACAAGAAGAAGTAACAGGTAATTGGGGCCTTTTTCATCTCGTATGATCGTGATTTCTTTGAGCATATACCCTTGCTTTATTACTGATGCTGTTGTTGCTGCTGCTGCTACTTGGACGCTGCTGGGTGTACATTTAAAACGAAATCCTTCTCGCCAGGTATGTATAATCTCATCGCGTAATCTGACTCTCCGACCAGATTCATGCTTTAGCTCATTAAGCTTTATAAAGCTATACCTGATATATAGTGTATGTATGTGATATAACTGCGATTATTTTACGGATATTGTAAGTCCAGAAGATATAACCTCTACGTATACCTACCCTTTTTACTTGTAACTTATTGCTAAATTTTTAAGAGAAAGAGAGTGAAAGAGAAAAAGGAGATAAATACATTTATATATAGCCGTAACCAGCAAAGTCTTAATGTCCCATTGCTTGTGAAAGAAACTGTATAGGTACATACCTTTATAAGGAGGATATCAATTCGGTAGTCGTCCAAGATCGATGTTTTGTATATATTCATCGTCCAACATATAGAGTCTTAATGAATTGGCCATGATGACAGGTTTAGAAAAACGATTGCTTGCACAGATGAGTCAGATATAATTTCCAATCGTTACTAACACGAAAATTTAAACTCTTGCCTGAAAATCGTTATAATATAGGTAAGATTAATACTTTTAGGATTACATGCTTATATATGCTTTTAGCTAAAAAATATAATAAAATGCTTTTGACTCAACAAGAATGAAATAGAGTTAAGGAGGATGAGGAGGAGGTTGGCTTTTATTTATTTCGTGATTTGACTTTCTGGCCTATCAGATTTGGGATTTGTTATATACAGGTATAATATATACAGAAAGTTGTGCATATATACAGGTATTCATTTCACGATTCAAGACTGACTTTCGCGATGAATACTCGTTCTCATCTTTCTTTTCTTCTAATATAACAACGGTTAAGAGAAGTATGCGGGCTTTTATAAGCTGATGCAGCACATTGTTCCTAATTGCCTTCATCTACAGCATCAGCTTACCCAGTTTTATCAGCCCTATATCCTTCCAATCTTTTTACACTCTATATATTCTTATTATTCCATAATTTTTTTTTTTAAATTGTAAAAAAAGATGTTAATTTTTATAATAATAATTCGGTGATATACTTGTAACTGAATTTACGTATTTAAAAGATGTATGAAAGAAGGATAATTCATTCGCATGTACAAAAATAAAAAAATAACTATAAGCGCCAGAGAAACTAATAATACCGGCGCTAGAATATCTTAAAACAAGTAGTGATGGGAGAAAAAGTAGGAGGAGTCCGTCCGGAACCCACATATCTATCTTTCTCTTTTATAATACTCAACCTACAAGAACACAAAGTGTCACATTATAACAAGCCCTATGTATATACCATGTCTATGGCGCCTCAACTCAACACATGACTATTATATACCAACACTTCGTCTTTTGAAATATAATACAACATCACACGGCATCACGCTATAGCTATACATATATACAACAGCTCCGCTTGCAATCCATTCGCTCACGGCACCTGTGGTGATGTGGAGAACGGCGTGTATATATAATAGTGGAATGCGACGGTGGCAGTGGTAGTGGTGGTGGTAGTGATGGTGTCTTAACGTTAAGTCGATATGTGTGTGTGAGTGTATGTATGGGGGTTATTATGTGCCGATGCGCCTCTGATGCCAGTACACCGATTTTCTCTCTCTCTCTCTCTCTCTCTCTCTCTCTCTCTCTCTCGCTATGCCATCACGTGGTGTAGAATGGAACGAGAATGAGGTTTATGTGGGCTAGGCTTAAGATGAAATTGGAGTTTGACTGTTTGATACTTATGTGGATTTACTTGGTGATGTATTTGCAATTATAAGATTGTGTGATGATAATGAGTTTAGTTTAATTTTGGAATATTTTGGTTTTTATATTGTAGGCTTGGTTGTAAGTAGTATAATGATTATAAGGAAGAATTTATAATTTGTAAAAGTTTAGATAGAATTTTTTTACACATTACTTTATTAGTGATCAGAATTAGGTTATAACGGTAATAAAAATATAAATTATTATATTCAATGATTGATCAATTTGATTGAAACAATAAAACAAAACAAAAAATAATAATAAATAATTATGGCTTATTAATCAATAAAGTTGTATGTTTATTGAATGTATTATTTATCTTTTGCTAATAAACGTTCGCGCGTCCACAACTATCTTTATTATATAGGTATATATACATATAAATCTGATAATGGAACTTTATAGAATTTAATTTAATCCTTTATATTGAAGGCAATCATTTTCATTTCAGAGAAAGAGAATTAGAGTGAGGCGTTTGGCATAAAAGGCTTATTTTATCATAATATTATATGTATCCGAGTAAAGTTAAGCGAGTGAGAAAGAGAGATTTTAATGGCAGGAAGGCAATCATAACACAAAGTAAAACTAATTTCAATTGATGCAGTAGCATTTGTGTATAATCATTATATTATATGTGCACATATACGTATAGAAAATATCATTTTATCCTCGTGTATATAGCACATATATATATATTAAGGTATATAGTTGTACGTACATAAATATACCAACATCTATAAACTAAAATTAATTTGTCATGAAACGATTGAAAACAAACTGAGATATTATATTATATATATACACAGGCCATTAACTCAATTGGTATATGTATTTATCCAAAAAGGCTGTATATATTACGAATTATATGGCTTATTATTATATATACGTAAAATATCATTCACTGTCAATCATCGTACCGTTTGTTACCACCGTTAATTATTTATGATACACACAAAATGTGTTAAAGTGTCTATAACGATACCATACATAACCATAAATACACACACACACACACACACACACACACATATATATATATATATATATATATATATATATATATATATATATATATATATATATATATATACTCCAAGCTCATATTTATCATATAAGTAAATATATTTATAAAATCAAGATTCATTTGTACGACTACATCATTGGAGAGACTTGAACTTTATGAACCTCCTCAAGCAGTCGCGAACATACAAGATCAGAAAATACCAAAGCCTAAGGGTAACACCTCTCCTTCTCTTTCTCCCCCGTAAGCGATATTTACGATCGTCGTATAATACATAGAAACAACTTGCAAGTTCGAAAAGCGAATGACTATACCTATTTCTCCAGCTTTATACTGACGACAGCTAAACAATTTTCAGCTGATAGCACTAAATTTAGGCCTGAAATACATATATATACATATACATAAAGCGAGCACACCCGTATCATTTTCGCGTGACTACGTACACGTTCGTGAATTCATGTATTCACGAAGTATATTATAGTTTTGCTACATAACACGAGATGAGTTTTAAGAGTATTCTGATAAAACCTATCTACTCTCCTATATGTATATAATATTGGACTGACTAAAATTAAATTCAGTACCTGGCACATCTTTTTTGCTCTCGTTTAAAGTACATTATTATAAAGAAGGTCTAGTGTATAGAACAAGATTTTGTTACATCTTCCTGTACAAGAACAACAAGTTTGCTACAGCTCTTGTATGTATATTGAACTAACAAACGATCTGTAAATTACGTACACACACACACACCAAGATGTTACATACGCAAAAGAGGTAAGAGAGAAAAAGGAGAAGAGAAGATACTAATGTTTTACTCGAGAGAAAAAAAAATAAAGAGAAAAAGAGAGTGTGTATCTTGAAGGAGGGAGGGAGGGAAGGAGGGATTGCGTAAGTTGCGGCATCGATGCTGCGAACGATATCATTCCTGCGCGCGGCCGTAAATCCTGCACGCGCACACTTATACTCTCGTGTCGAGTATATATACACTGTATAGAGAAATAGAGAGCTGCTTTTGCTGCTACTTCTTCTTCTTATGCGATTCGCAGCTTCGATTCTACCAGGCCAATCGCTTTTTCATATATATATATTTACTGTGTATAGAATATACCTACAAGTTGAATCGTTTCTTGTGTTATATGGTATGTGTAGTTTGAAACTACCTTTTATAATTGTAACTATAGTTTCTATAGCTTGTTTAATATAAAATAATATAATTATTGGAGAAACTAGATAAGGTGATTTATAAGCTTTTTAATTTTTATCTTTTTTTCATTACTCTATTTTTTTTTTTTTTTTGGTTGAAGATCATTACAATCTCAAAGTATAATTGAATTGAAATGATGGATATTCGTAACACACGAACATCAAGCATTTGTCAGTAAGTCTTGAAAAAAAAAATGAAGAGGTTCGTTTATCAATATTCAATATCATAAAGTAACAACAGCAAGGATAGACGTAAATTAACGTTTGTTCGTCTTAACAAGGCCAAATAATACATTCGCTATTTTCAAATATCATTCCTTCCTCATTCAAACAATTATTTTCTGTTCTCCATCTTCAAAGTTTAAATACACACTTTAACATTGCGCCAGATGGTTTAGTAAAACCAGAAAATGACACCACTGATCTAATCCATAATAGCATACGTCATGTGAAAACCCCGTTGAGATAGCTTTTATTTGCATGAGATGGGTATAGTATTCAAATATTATATGTGTGTGCAAAGGACATTTTGGGATGCTGTGTTGGTCTATATGATGACCTCAGGGTGGTATTCGCTTTTTCCCTCTAGGGAAAGTGAAAGAACTTAAGGCGACATACGAATAATAGATGGAGCTTTTCTTTCTGTGGTAAAGTGAAATAGAGGCGTTGTTGGAAAACAAAAAAAAAAAAGATTGAAGAAAGATGAGAGGATATATTCTTAGTCATGTGCGTGTGTTATGTTGTGTTTCTTTATATGGCTAAAGGAAAGAAAAAAAATAAAAAATTTTTCTTCTTCAAATTTCTCATCTAAGTTTGTTTCGCTTTTATATTTGTGACGAAAGTTTTTTTTTTCTTCTGTTTTTCAAGTGTAAAAGTTTTCAGTAGAAGTAGTAGTAGTAGTTGTAGGAGACAAGTATTGTTGTCGTACTGAAAAATCGTGAAAATTTTTATCGTAAACTTACTGAAAGAGAGACAGAAAGAAAGAGTAACATAAGAGAAACAATAAAAAAAAAAATATTGAAATGATCAATCTCGTTTTATATTCAAGTTGGATCTCCTTGTACTGATACAGATATTTACCAATTTGGTTGGAAAATATATAAAGACACAATACGAGCAATAATATTCAAGAGAAATATACATACTTACACATATCCTCCGAAAGATGGAATTTTAGCTAGAGCTTAATTACGCCATTATAATGATTTATGAGATTCGCTGACGATTATGTTTCATAATTGCCTGAGGATAAGTAGTAGGGGTAGTTGCAGGCAGTATAGCAACCAAGATATATAAATTAGTCACGGATCTTTCTTTCTCTCTCTCTCTCTCTCTCTCTCTCTCTTGCGTTAAATAATTAATCTTATATAAATTTTGAAACAGTTCGCGCAGCAACAGCAGCAGCAGTTCTAGTGCTGATTAGAGAAAGAGCATAGAGATACTTTACCGAAAGGAAAGATGGTAGACTCCACGATAGATATAAGCTGCGTGGACGTCGCAAATCAAGACGTGCTAAGATAACTCTATTCCCTCCCTTTTCCCTTCTTTCATATATCCACCCGCTATATAGTAGAAACTTAACGACTCGCCTTATTAGGATAGTCGAGGTTTCCTCATTCCACATATCTTTCTCTTAACAGCAGCAGTAGTAGTAGCAGTAGTAGCAGTAAGTCCATCCGTCCCCAGAGATATTTCTTCTATATAGCGAAGAAGAAGAAGAAGTACGCGCATTTTGCGCGCAATAAATTTTATCTAGCTTATTCTCTGCTTATACGTGTATGTATGCAAGCGCGTATAAAGTTATTCTTACATTTTGCGCAATATTTTTTGCATAAAATTCGATATGAAGCTGTAAATTTTGTTCTTTCTAAGATGATACTGATGATGACAACGACGAAGACACTTGCGGTTGTTATCAATGACACCTACACGTTGCTTTTTATTCTCTATATATAAGAAACAGTGTCCAACACATAGATTTTGAATTGACTGGTATACACGCTTGTCATATATAAAATACCATCAACCATCAGTCCAGAATATTAATAGACCATTTTGATTGTTTAACACATTTCATAACACCGTATAGTACTAAGAGAACAAAGAAAGTTCAAAAGAAAAAGAAAGAAAAAAAATTACCAAGATGTATTTGAAATCTCGCGCGTTCATTGTTACAGCAACCAACATACACGTACACACACACATATTACAATAATCTTATACACTTTACACAAGACTAAATGACATAGCGTTACGAATTTTAAATTTAGCATATGTACATACATACATGTGTTTTTTTTTTTTTATAATTCACATTAGTAGCGTAAATAGTTGAGAAATTAACAGACATTGTAGATACTTAATTGTCAAAAATGAATCACGTGATAAATGAGGAGGAAAAAAAAGAGATAAAAAAAAGGAGAAAAGCGATGGAAGAGAACGAAAGAGAGAAGTTGAGAAAGTGAAGATTCGCTACTTTACTATAGTCAGTCTATATTCAAATCAGGCTATTCCCAGTACGACCAGAGAGAGAGAGAGAGAGAGAGAGAGAGAGAGAGAGAGAGAGAGAGAGAGAAAGAGAGTGTGTGTGAGAGAGCATACGATGAGAAGATGGTTTCTCGCGTGCTTCACGTCCATTTCGGCTATCTACAGAAGAATAGATATAGCGTAACACATAGGGTATAGTCCAAGTTTTCTCTCACGCAAACATATACGTACATACCGCGATGTTGAAGAAGCTTTGGAATTGGTTAAAAGGGCTTTTTTTCCCTCTTTATGGTGAATAGAATAAGAGAAAGAGGGAGAAAGAAATGAAAAGAGAGGAACGGAAAAAAAGATGAAAGAGAAGATATATAGAGAAAAGAGAAGGAGAAGAAGAGAGTTAGGTGGTCATAATACGCTAGGTGTTGAAATATCGATCTGGAGTAGGTCACTCGGGTACTGTTTGCAACGCGCTAACGACCGTTATACTCTTCTCTCTATGTATGTGTGGAGCAATTTCGCGGGACCTTCTAATTCCTTCTCTCTTATTCGCTTTCACTTTCACTCTCTCTCTTTCTCCCTCGTACTAGTAGTAGTAGAGGGGTTTATATCTCTCTCTCGTTTATGTACTGGCCACAACCCCTAAGGGTCGAGTGATAGAAAATAAAAATAAAAAAAGAGAGAGCGAGGGAAGGAGAGATTCACTTACAAGTTACAGATATATATACCTATGTGAGATACTCGATACTAGTCAAAAGTTGTTATACCTTCAACTATAAAATACAATTTACTTTTTTGTCATCCCCAGCATTAATTTTTTTTTTTTTTTTTTTATTAAAAAAAATATAACATTTTTTTATCTTTAGTAAAAATTTTATAGGTAGGTACATTTCGTATAATCCAATCCTGGTGATTACCTTTTAATGACTCACGCTTACTATCTCGTATCTCGCATACATACGTAGGTATATGTATAGGATGGTAGAGTAGAGGAGATTTGCGCAAACACATACACACATATATAGAGTCGACTATGTGCATATAACAGCACTGGATTAGGACACGAACGCGTGTCCCTACCCTCCTTCCATATTATCATGCGCATTCTGCTGCTGCTGCTCCTACTGCAATGCTGGATCGATATAAACGAGCGCACAAGAAGAGAGAGAGAAAGAGCGACCTTAACGTTGTATCCTGATTGTCGGCTATATATGTGTATATACACTGGTACGTAATTGCGGTATAGAATGTATTTTGCATTTGCGTATATTAAACGTAAGCTAAAAAAATTTCAAAATCATATCTAAAGATTCGATATACTTATATATGCGAAGCTGTTTATAAAACAAGCTATATATGAGATGATATGCTAGAATGTTATAACTTGGTGTATATATATTCATGCTTGGGGTTTCAAGAGGCCATTCATTAGGGTATAACGTTTTTTAGGCTTGGCACGTTATGACGTGTAATTATTAAGGGAACGTGTATATATACGAAGGATTTACTGATATTTTTTTTTCTTTTTTTTTTATTCTTAACTGGTAATCGCGAGGACGTGCGATGAATTTTTTTTTTTAAAGTATATATAAATCTTGGAAATATGAAATATAGTAGATGAAAGTATTACAATCGATTGAGACATATACTTATTAATTTTACGTATTAATAATCATATACAAAAAAAAAAAAAAAAAAAAAAGAAATTAATTATTACATATTAATTCGAAATACACAAACAGTAGCCAAAATTGATAAATCATACGTTTTTCTTATAACAGTCCTTGACATTGATATTCCTCTTCTTATTTATTATCCAGTAATATTCATCAAAACTTATATCAATATGAATTAATTAAAGTCTACGTTTGAAAATTGCTTTATGCATATGTACATCTGCACACATTATACTAAGTTTCTCTCCATTGAAAATTTCACATACACATACACACATTATATCGTCTCGAAAATCAATCTCCGTTATATAGATAATACACCTATATCTATATACATATCCAATGAAATATTCCCCTATATAATATATCTATCTATAGGCTTTTACTTTCGGTCCAGCGTCTAACGAGCCGTATAATTGCGTATAAATTATCGAATTAAGCGTCGGAGGCTATAAGCTAACGTTCTCTCTCTCGTACATACATATATACACACAAGCAACACACTGCTCCTGCTGCTGCTTCTACTGCTGCTGCTGCTATATGAGAAACGTTACGCGCTGCTACAGTCATGATCATACATATATAAGCAAACCTTAGCTTACGCTCGCTCTCGAGCGCGCGAGGATAAATTAGCCGCAGACTGACACTGACTATATATACATACCTATACAACGCTACTTTGATCAACGTGTATAATACCAAATCGTAATTCATTCTGAATCCCAAGATGTGCAATAGAAAAACAAAATGAAAAAAAAAGTAACAAAGAAAAGCTAATGCTGCGTTTATATTATACCCTTCTTGATTTTTCACACTTTGTTGACCTTTTAATATATGTACCACATTGCAATTGAAAATATATAATCATTTAAGTTAAATACCATATCGTGTTCAGTGTTATGTATCTAAAGTTACGACTTTTAAATTCTTCCGGGTATAATTGGCTAAGAGGCGCTTGTAAAATTATCCTTAACTATACCAAAATTGCCTCTCTTTTTCGTCGTGGCTTGACTGACTTATTACATCGCGTAAAATAAAAGGTTGCTGACTTTCAAAATACCTAAGAGAATTAATTGCTCTTATACTTACATACTAAAAGAGAATGAGGATATATTTGATAGGTATGATGATCAAATGACAAAATTATACCTTTATGGATATATAACGATATGTATTGGTAAATCGTTAATCGTTTTATTGATGTTCTTTTATGTTTTAACTTTTTAATTGACCTTAAGGTGTGAATTGAATAATCAGACTTTTAATCGTCTAGATAGTTAAAACTTTGCGTAATTTGTTCTGTCGAAGATGTAAACAAGAAGATGAGGTACTAGAAACATTATCGTAGTTGTAATAAAAGCTCGTGAAAATCACTTTATACCAAGCTTTCCTTTTTTTTTTGCATATATTTGTTTTTTCGCACTAAAAGAACATCATCGTTATTACGTTTATTCAATCATAGCATAAATCGCATAAACTTTGAATCTTGTCAACCGGATAATTAATTAATCAACTGGAATTGCAAATTTAATATTCAGATGGAAAAAGGACAAAAAACAAGTTTAATAAAGCTCACGGAAAAAGATCAACGCAAGCTCTCTCTTCTTTCATCCTTTTTCTTCTCTCAATCGATCCCTTTTAAACATTTTCTTCCTCTTTTACGTTAATTAAGAGTACAGTATATCTCTCGTACGTAAAGGGTGAAAATGTAAAATGAAGGACGACAGCCTTTTACCTTACCGCTCTTTCGATGCGAAGTGAAACATTTTCACGTAGCTTTGATCCTGAAACGACAGATATATATTCTCAAGTAACTCTTTTGCCGTCTAATTACTATTTCGTTACACGTAAATTGTAAACTGTCTGACTTTTCGTCTACTATAACTTTTACTGTGAAATATACATTTTAAGAGCTAATATCAACAAAGTTCTTTATTACGAAGTAAATTGAAATGGCAATGTACAAGAATTTGCTATACTTAAAAGAGCAAATCGTTTTAATATATTAGTTGCATAAAAGACGCGTCAGATCAAAGTCTCAGAATTACAAGCTTCTTAAATGTATTTGCAGAAAATCAATTCGCGTTATCAAAATCAACGTGATATCGAGAAATAAATATTTATTCGCTTTTTCACTAAAGCAGAACGACTCTTTTCCATTACTTCTATTGTATATAGAATTGACTTTTTACGAAAGATCAACATCTAAACTGGCACATATTCATTTATTTCTATCAATACACACCTATTTACTATCACATAGGTATAACACTTTAAAAGAAAGCTAAACAAAACGTACATTTAAAAATAAACAAAAACTTTATAAATGAGCTTGCAAGCTCAAATAAAAAAATTTCTTTCGTTCAAACGATAGCTATAACAAAATAATTGGTTTACTTGACACAATTCAAGTTTGTATATATCTGTGTCAAGTCAAGTATGACAATATAGAGTATAGTACACAAGAAGAACGATAAGATAACAATTGAGAATTCAATGATATTGAGAGGCCCCCTTAGACTTGGAAATTGAAGTAACGAAGCTGATTGTGGATATACATACTTACTACAGAGAGGCGTCAAGTCACTCTTGAGAGAAAGATAGACCTACTACTGTTGGTAAAGTGTATGTACGATGGAAATCGGCTTGTAGATAAAGAGAGTAAGAGTAAGAGAGAGTAGGAAGAACGTCTGGTGTTGACTGTGTGACCTTTCATCAAATGCGTTCGACCGCATTCCAAGCTGTACCAGTGAATGTGCATAGAACTACCTGCAGCCTCGATGTGGTAGACCACGGACGTCATAAGTATCTTGATTTCGTAATGGATTTGGTTTTGAGCTTCACCTTTTTTTCTTTTTTTTTTTATTGCGATAAATAATAAGTGATGATGATAGTTACGCATACATTTTTACACTTTTTTTTTACTATAATCAAATTTTTGGAATTTTAAAATATTAGCTACACTATATGCACATATTATGTGTTGCCAATTTTTTAGTAGTCAGTTTAACATGTCAAACGATTCCAAGTATTCTTGAAAATTGCGCGTGAAAATGAAAGTTAACGTCTATAGCGAAATAAGAGAGAGAGAGAGCATCAATTTTAACGAGGTGCCGCAGCGGTTCGTACATCTAACCGACAATTTTCCAGAATTCAAAGTGCGAAAGCATCTCGTAGATTTAAACCACTAATGCTACTACTACTACTACTACTATGAAGCTCTAAGTGCAAGTCTAACTCACACAACATTACATACACAAAAAAAATGTCAATGTATATAATACGTTATATGCAGCTCTAAAAAAAAAAAGTTTTCAAGACTTACTACGCCACATTAAGCATCAAGCTCTTTTGTCATGCACGAAAAATGTAAGCAGGTGAAAAAAAATAAAAAGAAAGAGTAGAAAAAAATAAAGCAGAGCTTTAAAAGGGTGTAGACCAAGCTTGAAAAATTACAAGACATAATAGAGAAGGGAAAAGAAAAGCTCTGGTAAGGAATATGGCGTAAAGGAGGAAAATGTTGGTAGGTTAAAGGGCAAACGAATAACCGTATAATAAAGCAGTCATTAGCATAAATCAAGGTGTAGAGTAACAGCAGCAGTAGCAGTCGACGACGACTATACGACGACGACGACGACTGTTATATACATATCTATACAATTTTACCTATACATAAGAGGCACGTGCATTCTCGTGCAATTTTATTTATGGCGTAAAGCTCAACGTCTTTTATATAGTCAAGCGCAAAATGATTCGTCAAGCCTTCGTACTTTAACTCACGAGAATATATACTTATGTATATATACCAATTATAACAAATTCGCTTTATATATAGTATATCGTGTTATAAATCATAAAATTGTCAAGATTGACTTTCTCACTCTCGTCGTCGTCTTTGCGTCTCCTCAGACTTCGTAATACAGATTCTTTGATGTCGTTACAGTCGTCGTTTACTATATACTCTTATTCATCCTTTAACTCCTTACAGCAGTAGAGTAGCAAAATACTCCACATACATACACATACACTCTCACTGATCTTCTATAACATTCGCGCCTATTCTCGCGTTCTTTTAAATGTAGCAGACTCTATATGTCGTAGTCGTTGTGAATACGATGACGCCTATGTATACCTTCTTCTTCTTTGTCTTTCTACCTTTTTCTCTTCCCTTCTCAACAATATATATTATATCACCTTCTTCTTCTTCTTCTTCTTCTTCTTCTTCTTCTTCTTCTATAGAGTCTGTCGGCAGATCTCAACACATCAGGAGAGCAAAGACGCGCCAGTTGCAAGACACAATTTCTGCGCTTATATAGACGACACGCCGAAATTGTTCGAAGCAGTTTTCCACAAGCTCAGGCGCCATGGGGGAGGAGAGAGAAAGAGAGATAGAGACAGAGAGGTACATAAAACTGGAGGTGACAGTTAAGAGTAATGGGAGACATTTGCAAAGTCATGAGAAACTTTAATGACGACGTTATATTCGCGAGAGAATTGTATGTGTTAGTGTGTGTGTATATGAAAGATATAGTTGGATGTTTGTATGAGAGTTAGAAGAGCATTGAATGCGTATGTATGTATGTAGGAGTGAGAGAAGAGAGAATATGTCTTGGGGTAAAAAAGAAAAATTACAGAAGACGCAATTTCGATTGATGAGTACATGAAAGGAGGGGGAGAAACGCAATTACAGAGAACTTACCCTCCTCCTCCTCCCCGAATAGTATATAGAGAGCTATTAAAATCAAAAGCGCTAGAATGAAAATCGTCGTAGTCGTTGTAGTTGTAGTTGAGTACCTAGAGACTTGTGCATTTGGAATTAGCCTTACCATACGGGAGCTTTATAAGTGTGTTGTAAAAGAGAAAGATCGATTTATCAAAATCATTGGTATAGATGGTACTTATAAGACTCTCTTTCTTGAGTATTCGATTATTCAAACTTTCGCGCTCTTCGCTTGAGAAAAATTAGAATCTTCTATACGTGCCAACTATAAAACTTCGTCGCGCGATATATTGATATAATAAGCTATATATTCGAAGCTTACTGGATAGAAAGAAAGTCGTACGTTCAAGGAAGATGCAAACTAAACATTAGCTTCTTTTCATCTACATACACTTTGAGCTTCATCAATCAGTAATCACCAGAAGAGGGAGAGCATAATCTGCAGCTATATGTATATGTTCACTGATGCGTTTTAGGTATTAGAACTTACGCAATAAACATACCATACCGATATATATATATTCATCCAATGTGTTATGTGTGGTAGCAACGCTCTCGATAATACCAAACTCTCTTTCTCTTTCTTGCATTTTTTTGCAGGTGCTGTGTATGTGTGTGTATATATATTGTGTGTAGGCAAATTTATAGTTGCGTAAGGGAAGACATGCCTGTTGGTCGATTGTTCAATGTGTATATATCCACAGGAGATCGCGGCTTTCTTTTTACTGTGCGTTGCTATTATGTGATTCGCTTGGAGGCTTTGATATTAATCGGTAGCTTGTGATTTTTGGTTTGGTTATTGGGTTGGGGATGTATGCCTTTGGATATGGCTGATTTTTTTTTTTTAAGAAGAGGGGAAGGTGGGGATAGGATTAGATTTGCTTTTGGGTGTTTGTTGCGTCTTTATATTGGTAATTATGGTACTATAGAGATTGGAGATGGTTGGAATTGATTTTATATGCTTTAGAAATTAAATTATAGAGATTTACTATGAAGTAGATGATGATGATAGTAAGAATATAGAAGATGTTGGAATAGGAATATTTTAATAATTATAATGGTAGTATTGATTTGAATTTTTTTTTTTAAATTTTCGTATTTATATAAAATTGAGAAATAATATTTGATGTTTGTGAAACAGATATTTATATTTTGTATCTATCTAGAAATCAACTGTCTCGTATAAAAAATTTCAAAAATAAAATAATAAAAAGAAATAATAAGTCAACAAAGCTATAATTATAACGGCCTATTTATAAACATTATTAATTAAAATTCTATTTTAAATTTAACACAATTTATTTTTTTATCGATTAAAAGATAATTATTTCATTAGAATATTAATGTTGCAAACTTTCATCAAGTCATTAAATCATTATTAAATTCTTTCAAAATAAACTAATATAAAAATATCTGAATATCAAAACTATCAACACCACTAAAGAAAAAAAATTTCTAATATCTATTTTTTTTTCTATTTTCAAAACAAAACATTAATCAATTAAAATAAACCGGAAGCGTATTAAGTACCATCCAAAGTAATAAATCGTCTCTAGACACATAATACCCGTATATATACATCAGCCGCTCGTAATACCCAAATCAGTCGTAAGATCTCGTTTAAGCAAGCTTACCTTCCAGTACACACATATATAGGGGATTTTTAAAAAAAAAGGCGTTGCCCCACATATACACATACACGTAAAGAGAATAAACAAGCGCGCAACTCGTCCGAATAGTATCGCGATATTGCACAGCCTGAGGGACGTCGATTGCCGCGGAGAAACAGCAGCAGCAACGGACCACCACCACCACTACCATATGTGCATCTCAATTACGCAAAAACAGTGTATACTACTACTACTACAACTGCCAGCGGGTGCAAGCAAAGAATTCACTACTTTTATAAAGAGGAAGAAAACACATAATACACATAAGAAAGAAAGATAGAAAGAAAGAGATGGGAAATAAAGACAGAAAGAGATGAGATCAGTTTGTGTATGTATGTATGTATGTGTATGTGTGTATGTTTCAAGTTGCTCTCGCCGGATGTTTCGCTACGCGGCGCGTCTTTTGTTCGATATGATGAATGCGCTCCTACGGCCAACGATGATTTCTTAACGGCATACCCACATACACATACATACATACATACAAGGATAAGACCCACGAGTATGAGGGAGGCTTACGATGTAAAAGGTATACCTATATGCGATATACCTGAGCTCCCCCGCAGCGGATATATTTTTTTTTTTTTTTTTTACGGTCCCGTCCTTCGCGATTCTAAGGTTCTTGCGCAATAACGGACTGGCTGCTGCAGTAGTAATAGTAATAGTTGTTGGGACGAGGAGAGTATATACGTTCCAAACGGTCGACGCTATTGTTCCGGATCTATTATGTTGTTGTTATTACAGAGATACGATAGGTTCGGGTTCTTTTTTTTTTTCCTTTTTATCTCTATTTGTGTTACGTCGATGGGTTTGATATCTACATTATTAATACAGGATGGGGAACTTACTACTACTACTGGGTTATTATGATGTGAGAATTTAAGATTGTGTAGACACTGCGGGAATTTAAATGGTTAGAGGTTGTTTCAAGCTGTGATGAGTTAAAGTCAATTGATAGGCATTGAAATTTATAAGGATTTATATGATGATCGTTTGATGATTGGATAAAAAGTGTTTGGACATGATGGTTTTGATGCTTGTTACTTTTGATGATCGGTTAGTTGTTTCAGGTGTTTAAACTGAAGAATTAAATTGATGTTAGATTCAATTGATTGGATAGTTCTTCCGGATGTTAAAATGAAATAAAATTGGTTGGTTGATTGGTTGTGTGTGTTAACAGGTTTATGTAATCGTATAATGAGTGGTTTTGAAAGGAAAATATGTGAGACATGAAAAATCAATTTTCAAAGATTTATAAAAGAAAAAGAGGACTATACTGTAAAAGCAGCAATTTTAATTTTAAAGATCAAACATGATACTTTTTTTTAATACGTAACAATGACAAATCTACCTCAATCAAAAAATATAACTTTAAATCTCACTGCTAGCCACATTTTTATTTTTTTATTATTTTTTATTTTTTATCACGGCAACTCAATTTATGCATTTCAACCATAGACCCATGGAACACACACACACACACGTACGTTTTTTTTCTACTACCCACAATTTTTGCTCGTCAATTTTTGATCAGTAAATTGCCACTAAAATGTCACCCCATTCTTCCTCCTCCTCCTCCTCCCCATCATTCCACGTGCATGTCAAGCTTGCTGCACGAGTTATTCACGCCGTGGAGAACGTCGCATTTCAATATCGAATCTAAAAGAGAGAAAGAAAAAGATAGAGAGAAAGAAAGAGTTCGTCGACCTTACCTATATGACTAGCACGCAAGACACGAAGCAACCACCTTTGGCGTCTCCGATTTTTCTCTAGCAACCCCTACCTCCTTTACCTACCTTAGATTTTACTCTTTTGTCTGGTCTCTTTTTTTTACTTTATTTTATTTTTTTTTTTTTATTTTTTTTTTCTTTTTATCCTACCAACCGCGTCGGCAGCATCTGAAACGCGCTATGCATACTTCATGAGAAAGCATCGTACGCGCAAGGCTCTTACCTACTACTACTGTAGCAAGCAGGCTCTCTCTCTCTCTCTGGGACTTTTTTCTTTTTATTATTATTTTCCACGGATAACAACGAAGAAGAAGAAGAAGGCTGGAAACTCGGCTTTAGGTATATAACTTGAGTTTTTATCTTGCGATGTTTCTCTTGTACTAGTTGAAATTGTATTATCTCGTTCGCGAGGGGGGGGGGGGGTTCTTATAAATTCAAAAACGTCGAAGTAAGCTTTACGTTTAATTTATTACTTGATTCTATAACTTCTCTAGTCATCTTATTTTTAATAGAGAGTTAATAGAATTCATGTTAAAAAAAAAAATATCTACCTAAATTTATATTTCACCTGTTACTTTTTTATTCACACTTTACATTTTTCACATTTTATTCAAAATAAATTTTCCCGTAATAAAAAAAGAAATCGTCAAATCTTGCGTAATCCAGTGTATAGTACCTACATAAGCTTAGTTCTCAATCACTCAGTCAATCATTTTTTCCCCATAAACTGCATAAATCATATATAAATATAAAATTCATCTCACGCATTTACCCTTCCAAAAAATATCTGCACATCTCGCATAATACATAAAACGAATATATATACGTTATAAATTCACACACACGTATATAGTATAAAATAGCTAAAATTATCCTGAAAATGCAAAAATTCCACAAAGAGTACAACCCGGTGGCTGCAATGCACGTAAAAGTGGCAGTTGAAAATTGCGAGCGCTATGATGATGATGATGACGACGATCGAGAAAAAGCGTGTAAGCGGCTTTTTGAAGAGATCCCGCAATCGTCAACGTAATACACAAGTACACACTCATCTACAGACACACTCAGTCATCATAGAGAAAGATAAAAAAAAAAATTTTCACGCGTGTACTTCCCATACTATATACATACATACATACATACGCAGGTCTACTTTCAGCAGCTCAGGAGTCGGTATATATACACATAGAGAACTCATCGCGTTCAAGAAGAGATGAGAAGAAGGAGGTAGAGGGAGAGAGAGAGAGGCGTATATAGCGGGACGCAGCCTAGATTCTCGATCCCAGGCACTAGGTCACCCGCGCTGCTATAGAGCGGCCCCGAGCGAACGGAGTTTTCACTTTCATTCGCGCCAGCAACCATTGCTGCTGCTGCTGTTGCTGCTGCTACCACCGGCTGAGCTATAGTAGTAGTAGTAGTATATAGAGGAGTGGGAAAGAAGAAGAAGTATATACCGAGATATTCTCTTTCTCTCACTCAACGGAGATGCGCAGCACACATACTCTCTATATCTGTCTCTATCTCTTTTGCTCTCTTATATATGTGATTTTACTCTGCTCGGATTTTCCGAGTGTCTCTCTTTGCTTTGCTTCACTTCTCTGTTCTTCTCTCATGTCTCTCATGTCTTTTAGTTCGTTCTTTTTGAGTTTCGTTGTTACATACTTCGTCTGAATGGGTTAAGGAATAAAAGTTGTAACGGTGTAGTTTAAAGCTTATGTTACATTGTTTTATTTTAGTTAGACGAGCTTTTGTTTATTTATTATTATCTTTAATTAGCTCATTTGTAAGGATTTTTTGTCCTGGTTTTTTAAAAAAAAAAAAAATTTGGACTAGCTTTATTTTGATACTTAATGAGCAAACGATTTACCAGAATATGAAGTTTAATGATACTCTAAGAAGTAAATATAGTTTACTTGGAATATCTTTTTTTTTTGTTTAAAGTTGATGCAATAGAAATTAAAAATGTTACCTTTCGGTAGTAACATATAATTTTCTTTCGGTTTTTATGTTGACATTAAAGGAGAAGTTAATTGTTGAATTTTTATCTGTAAGTTTAAAAGTTTTTAGTCGTATAATCAAGAGAGAGCAATACACATACACACGCTGCATGCCGACTCATAAAAATTTCATTTTGATCGATTTTTAATAGTGCGTTTAATGTTCGTTGCAAAACAGTTAAGTTGCATCGTACCTTTAAAAACTATTAGCTACGGTAACAATCAGTAGTACATTAAAATTACGGTTAAGCTTACACAATAGAATTATGCCTATGAAAGTAAAATATTGAAATTTTTTGAAGGAAAAAAAAATATATTTGCACGTTTAATCAATGATTAAATTTTACTGATATGAAAGTTATTACAACTTATTAAATAACACTGTGCATACAAATCCTTTGATAAAATACAATAAAATAATATACAGGATTTTAATAATCTCAAAATTGAAAATCATATCACTACATACGCGTCTGATCGTATCCAATCTGTTTCTACTTAAAATTTAATTAATTGATATTGCCAACATCAAAATACAAAATAAATAAATAAATAACAGAAAATATTTCATTTAACCAAACAAAATACAACTAAATCCCAACCTTATAATTTTACTAGTAAATAAAAATCTACAGCACTAACCAAGTGTAATAAAAGAAAAAAAAAACAATTACAAATACAACTTAGATCGTGAAAAAAAAATTATTCCCCTGTTAAATTACAGTATAATAGCACAGGTAAAATCCAGGATCTCAACGATCTCCCATATACATATAAAGATTCTCCTCTAAGTACCAAGCATACAAGTACATCCTAATACCAAGGTAAAAGAACAAAACTCTCAAGCATAGTAAAATCTTCAATAAAAAAAAAGAGGGAGGGAGTATAAAAAAAAAGTCAGTCTTATCTGTTGTCGATTGTAAAGCAACGACGCGTGCCAGCTAAGAGTCTAGTCTGTCTCCATACTGCTTCTAACTATACATTTTTTTCTCTTTCACTTACAATGTTATAATGGCACCTCGTAACCTTCCATTGAGACCATCGTTCCCTCAACGCTTCCCAGGCAACGTGTATATATTATATACACGCATATATAAAGTATCTCCTCTCAAAAGCGGTTCCGCTCGACCTACCTCTACCGATATCTCTACTACTACTACTACTACAACGAGCATAAATGTTATTAACAGAGAGAGAGAGAGAGAGAGAGAGAGAGAGAACAAGCCACTCCTTTGTGTCTATCTTATTTTTTATGCCATTATATATATACATGTGCCAACAGAATTTTCGGCGCATCTTGTCGATGATCTTTATCGGTGACTGTTTTACCAATGCGCCTATGTCTTTTTTTCTCTCTCTCTTTCTTATTACGGGCGTGTTTTATCTGCAAGCACACGCTGTATATATTCTGAGGTAATAGGACTCGCACGCGAGCGCGCCGGATTTTATTGAACATTGTTGCTTTGATTTGATGTGGCTTGTATATATCTGTATACAAAGGATGGTAGTGACGATCGATCGATTGTGTGGAAATTAATGCGAATGAGCAATATATTGGTTATATAGGGCCTGAGGCGCGATTCAATGTATATAATATGTATGTCAGACGATTATTGAGAGTCTCTTCTCATGGATGTTTTCAATGCTCGAGATACAAGAGAGAGAAAATGAAAGAGAGAAAGAGAGAGAGAGAGAGAGAGCTTTTGAGTTTAAAGTTGCAAAAGGAAAAAAATCGAGGGGCTTATTAAAATCGGCTAAGAACAAAAACAAAAAAAGTAAAACGTTGGTTACGCCCATAAACTGAAAAGAGCACTACGCTATTAATTACCCCTACTCCTCCTCACTCTCATTCTTTCTCTTTTGCTTTACCATAAAAATACGAGAGCTTTTATTAACTTTGTTAACTATCTTACATCGAGATAGCAAAAAAAAAAAAAAAAAGAAAAAAAGAGCAACAAAAAACAAAAATTATCAATCCTGTAGAGTCGCGTTTAATTAAAACTTCGCACAACGTAGCTCTCTCTTATATAGTATATGTAGCTTTTCTCTTGACCACCATAGTCACCGCTACTTTAACTCTATACGTCCCTCTTCTTCTATTTTTTTTTCATTTTTCATTCACCCCATGACCGCTTCTATTTTATACGTTAACGAGACAATATTTTTTATTTTTATTTTTTTAAACCAGCTATATACATGCATACCTAAGCCATGCCACGATGTAACGAGCTTCCAAGAAAATTAGCCCGTACATTATCAGTTTACGAGGTGGCTATGCTGTATATATATCGAAGACCTAACCAGTACGTGTGCGTGCATGAAAGAAGAAGATAAAAAAAAAGTAGAAGCAGAAGAGAAAAAAAAATGAAACAGGAAAAATAAACTAGAACGACTATAGCAGCAGCAAGCTTTGACCAGTGTCTAGGTGATATCGAGCTTGACTATCCTATATATACATACCAGTTACTCTCGGACTAATCCTGGCTATAGCTTGGAAGAATAGTAGTAGTAGTAATATAAGCGCGCCAAGCTTCGAAAACTTTCAACTCATCTTCTCATCTATGCGACACAGACATTGCGCTTTTAGATTTTCCTGGCTGGTTGCCTTGGTTTTAGCTCATATAGCTTGTATATATATATATATATATATATATATATATACTATATATTGAGGGTTTTCTAGAAAATACTTGGCGGAAGTTTGAAATTTTATTGATTTTCCTATGAAAGTTTCATATACCCCTCTCTCTTTCTCTGAGCTTTCGGATAATTTTGTACGACTAATATATTTTATACTACGTTTTTATACAATATGTCTCTGGTTTAAATGATTAAAATTTAGAGATTCCAATCGATATTATTTATTAATGACTTCAATATTTTTATAATAAAATGTAAAATTGTTAAGATATACATTTTATTTGTGGTAACATAATAATGTTATTTTACTACTAATCAATTAAAGTATTGATTTTCAATGCTCTCTTGTCATAGCTTGATTCTCCAATATTTAATATCCAATATGCATCATAAGATACCCCCTGGGTTTTACAATTTACGTAAGAAACCCATCACGTGTACCTACTTAGATCACGCAAAGCTTTTAAAAGGTGCGGCTTCAATACCTTGATATTAAAAAAAGGGGCGAACGCTAAATGTCAAAAAAAATAAAATTGAACCAAGATAGAAAACACGCAATGAAATGTAATCATTGAAATTATTGATAGATATCAATATTATGACTGTACCTATATTGTTATTAATTGATACCATACAAAATCATCCAAGGCTAAAAAAAATGTGAAGTGTGACAATGGCCTCGCCGCTGGGATGGAATTAACCATTGCGTATTTCGACAGAGAACCAATTTTCAAAAGAAAATGTTGCGATGTTTTAGTGATGACTTACAAACTATGAATCTCAGGGTCACATATAGGTATGTACATACACATGTACACAAGAAAGTGATTATTTCATTATTTTGTACTTGTTTGCGCAATAATCATGTTATTATCCAAAGTACAACACGCAAAAAAAATGTATAAGTATACAAGAGATCGAACTATACTTTTATTATTTTTGTTGATTAAGTCTTATTTGCTTAATACCAGGAGATTATATTTGTTTCGATTATATAGATTATATTTAAAAATTTTAATTTCACAACATCTGAAATTCTGTTATAAGAAAAAAAAAAATCAGAATTTTGTGAAAAAAAAAAAATAATATTAACAAATTCTCTACCTTACTTACTATATATTTCGAATTTCAATCTATTACAAGCGCAAGGATATATCAAGAACAGTAACATAAAGCCTCGCAAATATAACGCGATTAAAAGAACCGCAAGGCTATTAGACCCCCAGTTCGTCACGACTAGTCGTCGTCGTAGTCGTCGTCGCGTCAGGGCCCGGCCGCATACTTTTGCACCTATACACTATATATTACCTCAAAACAACAAAAACACCAAGAAGAAGAAGCTTATATTCAAGAAGGAATATGCGACCTTTAAAAGCAAAAAGGAGTAAATATCTCTCTGCGCTCTCGTTTGACTCGCGAATGCACGTTTAAAAGGAAGGGGGAATCCCCCAATTGCCAATTATTTCATTAAAATCATCGCGGTCGCGTTTAACTTGAGACTATATAAAGTATATGTATGTGTATATATAATATTATGGCGGGGGGGGGGGGCTTCTTACTACTAACGCGGGCGTGCGCTATTCTCGACAATATCTTACAAAAACAATAGGTTAGATCGGATTTCGAAATATTTAAAGCGAAGTATATATTCTGGTTCTCGCTCTTTTACTCTCTCTTACTCTCGGGCAATGGCAATAAATAATTTTCGTGTTTACAGGGATTCGTTATTCATATTATTTCGAGGATGGGTATTATTCGCGTGCCTTATCCTTCTCTATAAACCCCCTACCCTTTTTTTTCTATACAGTAGGAGTATTATTATTTGCATGGCTTGGTATGTGCGAAGGAGCGTTATAACGAAGAATTGCAATGGATCGCGGAAATTTTTTTTTTTTTTATTATTCTATTTTATTTATTAGTGGAATGCTTGCGCCTTCCTCGATCGGATTGATATGGATTTGTATTTGTTAAATATGCGCTTGATGAATATTTTTTTTTGTTTTTAAAGAAGCTTCTTTTCTTTTAACTGTTTTTATATGATGAAGGGGGTTTATTTGATTATGGCAATCTTTGTTTAAAGAATTACAAATAAAAGCTTGGTATGTTCTTAGTAAAATTTTAAAATAAAGAAGAGTAAAAAAGTGGAAGGAAAATGTATTATAAAATTCTTTGAATGCATTTCTTTTGTTAATAGCCAACATGTTAGCATAATGTTCATGAAAAAGTCTTTATAAAAAAAAAAAGAAAAATTAAGTTACCTTTAAATTTATATTTTAAAAATAACTTGCAAAGTATGAGATTCAGAGCTTATTTAGTTTGTGCTTTTGATGAGAAAAATGTCTTCCGTTTTCCATATTCACTTTCCTTCCAAAGTAAATCCTTTTTCTTTCATATTTTTATTCTTATTATTATCTTTTTTTTTTCTGTCAACTCATAAAAATAAAAGGGAGTAAAACTCCCTCGCATAAACTCAACATTGTCAAATAGAAAAGAATTTCTTATTTCATATTCGCGTACATAACAAAGCATGCAAAAATCTACGATGAGAAAACGCTTTTCTTCTCTCCCACGTTAAGTAAAGAAACATATAGGTAAGAAAGAGAGAAAAAAGCAGAGAAGCTTTTGAAAAATCATTTAAAGCCGAGTTAGCGTGTCTTTTACGATTCCTCATTATTTCATTCATTCAAACAACATCGTCGTCGTCGTCGTAGTTGTCGCCCCTTCCATTCGCAAAAGCGCAATTTGTCACGTCAAGCAAAAAACTAAAGGACAGAAGAAGAAAAAAAACAAATCATTTCACCACCCCCCTCCTCCTACTTTTTTCCCATTCCATTACTTTTTTTTCACAGTCGTCGGCGGTGAAGGAAAGAAAAGAACTCATCCCACGACGACGATGATGATGATGATGGTAGGTATGGTGTGGTAGGTATATACGTAAAGCAGTCGTTTTACCAAGCTTAAGTTCGCGTGTGCCCATATAAAGGCGAGAAACGTGTGTATATGCACGACTCTTCGTTCGTTCTTTTCGTTGTAATCATCGTTATATACACCAAGAGAGAGACAAAACGATTAAGAAAACACTTTGAATAAATGTACGCACAACTAATAAACGAAGTATTATTATTATTATTATTATTATTATGCGAGAGAAAGAGAGCCGAAAGCCATGACGCATCGTTTTTATTTATTGTTGCCCCATTAAGAAGGCATCGTAAGACAAGAAATATTCCTTTGTTATTATTCATTTTGCTAGGCAAAAAAAAAGAAGAAAAATTAATAATAACAATAATGAAAAAAAAAGAAAAGCTTGAAACTTTACGAAACTTGTCAGTTTTTATTTAACGGTATTTATTGCATCTTACTTTACATTTGAATATATAAAAAAAAAAGAAAATATGAAATTCAAATATTTTTCAAAACGAATTTTATACTGTTGAAAGCACTGAGAATTTAAAAAAAAAAAGCGGAAAATTATTCATAGTCTTGACGAGTGATATTATGATCTTAAGCTGACGATTAAGATTGCGTCAACATTAACACAGCATTTAAAACCACTCTTACAGAAATCTTAATTTTTCTTTCTACTCTTTTAAAGCTACATACAGAAGCAAGATCCTTATAAGTACAATTTTTTCAAAGTACTTAAACCAAATAGACACCAGACACATAATAATTTCAATGTCATCTATTAAACAGCTTCTCGTATACCTTTCTCACATTAAAATTTTTAACTGTTAACAAACACATTAAAATTCAAGCTTGGCGCCTCTGGTCTTGCGTTAAAATTTGCCATAATCCAAATAATCAATTCGCGGCGCCAAAGTGTCGCGAGAGAAAAGTCAGGATTGGCGTCCAAGAGAAGTAAAGAAGAAGAAGAAGAAGAAGAAGAAGATGTAACAGTAGTTTGAATAGATAAAGTCAAGACCAACGACTACGTCGACGACGACGACGACGACGACAGTGGTCCAGCGTAGCTTAATTGAGTTTCCTTGCTCGTTAAGCTCGTCGCCTCTATGCTTCTCTTGGATTCTCTCTTCTACTATATGTAAGTATATAGATATATATTCATGCTAGTTCACGTAAAGCTACTACTACTACTACTACTGCTGGAGAAAATCGATCGAATAGAATCGAGGATTTGAGAGGAAAGGACGGAAGGGCTGAAACGTGAGTGAAATCTTCTCCCTTTGCATTTTGAACGTAGTGGTAGTCTTGCGACCAAGAGAGAGAACGGCAATTGAATTTATTGGTGATGCTGTAACTTTGCGCTGCATCTTTTACGCTTAAATTTTTTTTTTCTTTTATTTTATGAGAGTGAAAAGAGATTAAACTATGAAGATGTATATAAGAACCAAAAGACATAAAAAAAAAAATTGGAAAAAAATAAGAGTAATTTACGATCTTTCTTTCTCGAGGAAATTAAAAAGAGAAAATTTAAATTTTTTTCTTTGGTCAATGCATTTCGATCTCGATACTCTACTCTTTTCATTTCTCTTCCTTTTCACTTTAATGCACCAAGCTTTCATCAAGCTTTCATATATACACCACAAAAAAAAGTTCAATTCATCGTTAATGCTTATCTAAAAAAAAGATGAACAAATACTATCATCATTTTTCATCCCCACTTCGATAATCTCGATAACGATGAATCGAATATCTTGACCCTAAAAACCAATACAATATAAAAAAATCCTAACTATCATAAAAAAAAAACCATGTCGATACACAATTTTTACACTCTCTCTTTCGATCGTACCATCTCAAACATGACTCAGCTTACATACAACGTTACATTTACTCCCTTAGGCGTGCCATAAAGCAAAAAAAAAAAAAAGAAGGGCACGTGGGCAACAAATAGTACACACATACACACACACACGCTATAGCGTAAAAACACGATGACTGTAGGGTGCGGCTGTTATAGCGCCTTGCGGGGGCGAGAGATGCAGCACAGTAAAAAAAAAAAAAAAATGATGTATTACTATCTCGTCGCTATATGGATCTAAGAGATAGAGGAGGGAGGAAAGGAGAGGTGAGGGCCTATTGTCTGCACTTCGATGCTTAATAAAGTGCGCGTGCCACGCGGCCGCGCATCTATATAGATATATACACATACGTATATGTACATATCGGCAGTTAGCTATATGAGTGTATATGTAAGTGTGGTAGGAAAGGAGTTGGAGATAGAGGCTTTCGAAAGGTGTCTGTGTGTTTCTAGCGAATGCTTATAAGCTATATATATATATACGAGAGAAGAAAATTCGTCCTCTCAAACGGCCTTGGCAGCTTTCGTACTTATATCCTTGCGTATGTGTACCTATACCAATACCTTACTTGTTGTGGTACATATGTGTGTATGTGAATATCATCATCGACCTCGGGAGGGCACATCTTCATATTTTTTTTTCTTCTCTCCTTGTTGTCATGATTGGATATTCGTTAGTGAGTAGATTTTATTGTAAAGGAGGGTCTTGTAAAAAAAAATGACTTTGACTGTTGTGGTGAAGATCTTGGTAAGAACTGCGTTGATGAATGTATGAAGGTGAGATCGTTCGTATATATATGACTATACACACCCGTATGAGAGAAGAGTAAAAAAAAAATGTATTGCCAATTGCTCACTTGATGCTCTCTCTCTCTCACTCGTCCTTATATACCAACATTGCTTTCACAAGCTAACTCATGAGTATATATACGATCATTTTGTGATATTGCACTTCTAAATACACATACACACACATATAATATGTATCGTAAGTGTGAGCAGGTCGTTTCATGTGATCTTCAGCTCTCGTTTCACCTTTTTCCAAGAATATTACGAAGTTATTGGTTCTATCTCTTTTTTTTTTATTTTACTAAAGTTGCCTTGATTATTTTTTCTTCTTCTTTTTTTTATATCTGCCATGACACTCTATTGTTTTTAACCACAATTTAATATTAAAACCAAACCCTAATTGTTCCTAATTCTTTCTTAAGAAGGTTATGAGTAAAGTTATTTATATATACTTTGTCTATATAATTTCAAAGAGACAATCTCTTTATATATATTTGCACACAATCATTACCAATCACTTTCGTAATATAATTTAACTAAAACTCTTTAACTTCTCAATTGGTTCATTTTATACCTATACAAATACAATTCGCATATAAAGATATAAGTACATAAATTATTCGTAATCTCTTATGAAATACTTGAAATGATCAATCAAACCGTTTGACGTTCATTAAGTAATTAACTAAGCTACTAACGTGTAGCTATTAATTAACTTATCGTTGAGAAGAATCTAAAAATTTTTATAGCGATCTATAGTCACGTAATCGTCAACAAAGCTTTTAAAAAGAGAAAAAAGCTCTGTTATAACGTCAGTCTAATGAAAAATTTAATCACATAAGTGAACTTATTTAATTTTTTTTTTTTATCAAATCAATCAATAACTTTATCCAGCACATAAAAAATAATAAAAATATTAATCAAAATTTCCTCCAAGTCAATTTATTAAGATATCTATCTCTCTACCACTAAAATTCCAAAAATCTCAAAGAAGCTTTCAGAGTAAGCTCACATCTTTGGCCAATGGCAATCCTGAATAATTTCACATTACCACAGATCCATATAGACTCCTCATTCTATCCTCTCATATTATCCATACCTTGAGCGAATATAAGAGAATCAACTAAACCGCAATCTCTCTATTTCCATCTCTGTCTTTCTTTTGTAATGATGATCTCAAAGAGACGAGAGAAATAGTTTGCT
Source organism: Leptomastidea abnormis (assembly GCA_030522805.1). NCBI lineage: Eukaryota > Metazoa > Arthropoda > Insecta > Hymenoptera > Encyrtidae > Leptomastidea > Leptomastidea abnormis. Next base: position 57,803 of record JAPYZE010000377.1, read on the forward strand.
TTTGAAGTTGACTGTGGTTTAACTGATATATCTGATAAATCTTGAAACTGTGGTCAAGTATATATACTGTTCTCATTTTCTTACAGAAGCTGTAAAACTAATGATGATTCAAGTAGTGTTATAATTCTCGATGATAATATCATTAATCCTAAAGTAATTTAGTACATTAGGCTAATGCAAAATCGTAGATTTAATTTTAGTTCTAAATTATAACGTGGCACATTTCCAACAATTCCTTTACCCTTGTAATGTCATTAAACAGCTATGCAATTCTTGAAAGACCCCTTCTTCAAATCATCCAAACCCAAGAAAATATATCTTCAAAATTATGTTAGTCTGGAAATGGGTGTTGAAGTTGTATTAGCGAACGAAGAGCGACAGTAGTAACGATATGACTCGAATGCTAATGGCTTCTTCGGTGTCTGTAAGAGGGAAGAAGAAGAAGCAAGACCCACTATTACGGTCACGTAAAGTCTTGTACGCGGTGACGGGAGGAAACGCGTCCAAGATGCTGCTGGGAATTCAAGACGAGATCTTTCGAGGTCGTCCAGACGATCATGATGATGATTATGATGATGATGATAATGATGGTAGAAGGGTAAAATGAGTTGTTGGATCAAAACTGAATGAGAAAGGGTGAAGTTAGATGTATATGTATATGAGAGAGTTGAGATGGCTAATAGCAAATGAGTCGATGTTCAATTAAGTGCGTAATTGCATGATTTTTTTTTTCTACTTGTTTGCGTAACGTTAGAGGATGTTGGAAGATGTTTAGATGGAAAGAGAGAAAGAAAGAAGAGAGGAAAATGCGTCTTTTCACTTGTAATGGTACTGGAGCCTTAGTGTAATGTGATGTTTAACGAGATTGTAATTGTATGTCTATGCGTATAGCTAAAGGTTTTGTAACGGACACGTGTTCTGTTGTAGCTGATATGTGTATACTTTTATAATATGAGTTTTGTAATCTAGGATAAACTCTCTGATGACGAATGTCAAAATTGCAGAAAAAAAGGAAAAGATGAAGACGTTTGAAACAAGGGTTTTAAATTAAACAAATATGGATTATTGATGTATAATATTAAGGAAATTATTAAAATAAATCAATTAAAATTTCTTAAAAAATTATTTTATAAATAAAAAATGAAAATTCCGAAATAAACTTTTCTGCCGCACATAAAGACAAATACATACAAGCGCAGTAAGTATATCGCGGTCAAATTACAAAAAACACCATATCGTTGAGAAATCCAGATTACACATAAAGTGGTAGGTTTATAATCACGCGTACATACATCATATCCTAATATCTATACATATACGTAAAACCTGACTAAATATACTTCCCATCACACTATTGCCAAAAAGCAAGAGAATATAATGAAGCAGAGCGTAAGCTTACAACTATACTATACGTGAGCGCTTTTTCGCAAGTGTATAAAAACACACACGCCTTATATTCGCACGCGTCTAGTGCATCGCACAGTAGCTAATTAGAAAACGTGCGCACTTCCCATTTTTTTTTTTTTTTCATCTTTGCTGGGAGTTGTAATGTTGTGGGGTTTGGTTTTGCATCTAATTTTGTTCTCCAAAGAAATTTTAAGTCTTCTTAAATAATTTAGCTGTGGATCTATGGCACAAAATACACCTGAATTTTTTAGTAGTCGCGACTGCATTGCATTCGTTTACTTTCTTCAAAAATAAACAAAACAGTCAATTTACAAAGGCCAAAAAAAGAAAGAATGTAACCAATAGTAAAATTCAGTGAATTCTCAAATTCTATTATATGAATGCCTGTTACAACTACTCATCACAGTAACACTGGTACCACACAGCATCGATTATCCCAAGACGTTAATTAAAGAAGTTCATCGACATACTAAATAACACTCTAAGAATTTCATCAACACTATGTATGTAAAACCAATACTAAAATCCTCATTCCAATAAAAAAAAACCTAAATCCCTAATGTCTATTAAAGCTTAACGATCTAAGACTCCACAATTCATAGAGATCGTACATAGTATGCAAAAAGAATTCACTGCACATTTTTTTTTTTTTAATCACAACTGAGTACATTTATACATATATACATAAAGAATAAGAAAAGAGTGAAAAAGAGATGGTGGTATATCGAGTGCTTGCAAATAAAAGCGAGCAAGCATTAAAGAGTACTATGCACGTGTATGTATACACATATATAAATATAATCAGGCGCGGAAAACCGGGTCCTCGCTATATTTATATATGTGTACTCTACTCTACTCTCTTGAAGTGTTGTCCTTTCACCCGCTGTTTGTTCATTTGGAGCGCGCCGAAAGCATCTACTATAGAAAAGAGCACACACACACACACACCTATATCTTATAGGTTGTTCACTAGTAGCATCACTCACTCACTCCTTCTCTCTATCGTACATATATTCTCTCTCATACACACATACACATATATTCTCTCTTTCTCTTTTGCCGCCTTTTTCGCGCTCTTGCAATAAGAGTAAGTGAGCGAACCCTCCTGCCTTTCTATTTCACGGCTGCAACAGTAACAGCAGCAGCAGCCGCATCACTATATCTACCCATCCCAACCCCTCTATCTCTTTTTTCGTCTCCCCCTTTTCTATGTATATGCTCTCTCTCTCTCTCTCTCTCTTTCTCTCTCTCTCTCTCTCTATCTCTCGTCCACAGTCTCCATGAATATTTACGCCCGAAACAATTTAGGCGCGCGCACAAGATCGCTATAACGCGGGCTTGAGTTGAGAGACAGGCACAACCAAGTATATATACTTGCAGTCGATTTCTCTCTCTTTTTTTACCGACTCTCTCATGGCATTGCAATGACTGCAGAGTAAAAAGAGAAGGAGGAGCAGTAGAAAAATAGAAGGAGTAAAATAGGGTGGTAGCTGCTCCGAATCAGCATCTGTTACACCTATATAGATGAAACTCCCAAAGGGACGCGTATTTGTCGTAGATATAATATAAAAGGCACTTCGTCTGAACATGGCATTCCCATCTCAGGAATGTCGCCCACTGATACTGCTGCTACTACTACTTGCTAGTGCATAAAACGTTAAATTGTCGTGAAAATGAGAATATATATTTATATATACCTATATCGAGTGCATTCATAGTTCATGTGCTAAAAGCGCAGGGGCTATATGCACGCGCGTCGTTTTTAATGGCGAATTTAAAGGTTGCTACTGCTATACTGAGAGTTAAAAGAGAAAAAGGATGTATATATGTACATATACGTATATATTGCGGGTCCTGCAGATGCAAGAGAGAGTAGTCTAGCACTTTCAAAACGAACTCGAAAGTTTGCTCGCTTTCAAAGCTTTTCCTTTTTTCTTTCCTTTTTTTATTTTTCTTTTCTTTTTTTAGTCTCTCTGTCTGTTTAACTCATCCTTGTAGTTCACTCAACAGCCTATTATACATATATAAACCGAGATACGTCTTTTGTCTCTTAGACGCTTCTTCTCTTCTCTATACTCTCTTATATATACGCGAAATTTGCTCGTGCATATTGAAACTCGCACATTTGCATTGCTCATAATATATATATAGTTCTATATATTGCTTCTCTCTTCTCAATCTCCAACATACATACGCACAGAAAGCTAAAGTCAGCATATACGCAGATCTTTCTGTCTATATCTCTCTCTCACGCCTTGCCGCATCAAAGTGCTTCGTCGTCGCATTCGTTTACTGTATTTATATACATAAGTGAAGGTATTGTTTTAATGAACATTTATATGACGTTTGTTATTGTATGTGTGTATTTATTGGTGTGTATGTGTGATGCCAAGCAAATCTCAGGCGTCTATGAATTGCACTTGAATTAAACATCGTAAGGCTTTTTTCTTCTCTCTTTGTAAGAGTGTACGTAACCCTTTGCAACGTGGTTGGATGTTTTTTTTTTACATAACACTTGATTGTGTATGGTGCGATGAAAGAAAAAAAAGATGCAACCGATTCGTCATATCTGATTGCAATAAGTACATTTCATTGGAGTGCTGGATTGTGTTTTTTTGGAGAGTATTTAATTTTTTTAGTTTACATAATGAATAGATTGATAAAAGTGACTTTTTTTCATGTTTTTTTTATGACATTTAATTTGATTTTAATAATTTGAAGATATTATCATGTCTTTGGACACTCTATTGAGCGTATTTTGATTACGTGAATATTCCTGTGATGGCTTAGCCGAAAATTAAACGACGGGAATCGAACCCATGATCTACAGATTCCGTAACCGTCAATCTATCGACTAAGCCTTTTCAGGTATCTTTATATTATCTTTATTTAATCAATTATTTCTGTACTTACATATATTTATTCACACACGTAGTAAGTTTAAGGAAAAATTGTAAAAAATACATTTTTTGTTTTAATTAAATAGTAATTAAATATTTCACAATTTATGAATAAAACAAATTTTTACAAAATATATAATACCCACAAAATTAATTTTTTTTTTATCAACGTTTATCAATTCAAAATTTAAAAACCAAACACTCATTACCTCAACTATCTAACTTTAACAAACAAAATGACAAATAACTCAAAAGAAAAATCAAGCAACTACACTTCGCAATAAAGAATCACATAAAAGCAAAAGCAAAAAAAAAAAAAGCATCGTTACCTCAAGCGCTTATCTTCCACTCTTGACTCTCCCTCGTCTTTTTGTATACAACTTTTTCTAGAGGGGTTTGCTTGACGCTCATTTGACGACTAGAGATGCTTCGCTTGTAAGCAAAAGGAAAGAAAGAGAGAAAGATAAAAAATACTACGCGTACTTGGTGGAGGTTGTAGGTTGAATTTTTTTTTTCCCTTTACCAGGGACAACTCTAGAGTACCTCTGCTGGGTATATTGACGGTTGTGATGGGTTTCTCTCCCCTACATACTCTTCTTCTTCTTCTTTTTTCTTATTCGTCTTTTCTACTAGCACAGCTACTGCTATTTCGTATAAAATGAAGAGCATTTATACCAGCAAATTTAGCAATGAAAGTGGGCCAGTCTTTTTTTCTTCTACTCTTTTTTCTTCCCCCTTTTCCTATTCGAGGACCTTGATTACGGTTTACCGGATCGTTAACGTACAAGAAAGGAAATGCTTCGTATTGCTTCAATAAGTGCAGTTAAATTTGTCATGAAATCTCGCAAATAAAGAGAGAATTATTAAAAATGTTACTGGTAAGAGAATTCTTAATTTAGTTTTTTTTTTTTTTTATTTGAAATCATTTTAGTGTAATCGACTAAATACATCATACTGTATGACATTAATGTGATCTCTTTAAAAGAAAATGATCCTAAATTAATTAAGCGAAAGTTTATAACTAGCATTTATAAATCAAATAATCAATATTACCTACTTTGCTTATTACCAAATTTATTCCAAATACAATAGATTTGTTAAACAAGACATCATAATAACGAAAATAAACAAAAGTTCATTGAACTGCAAATATTATTAAAAGATAATTTTGTAAAATCAATGTCGGTCATATACGCTAAAATTACTCTCAGCAAGCTAATAGAATAGCAGCTGGTACCGGATAGTAATATCCGAAATATCCAGATCCTAATATTGTATAAACTCCTCCTTCTCGCTTACAAGTATTAAAAAAAAAAAAAAGAAAGGATATGACGTGCTCGAGAGGAAGCAGATTCAATTTAATAATCTCGACAAACTGTACGTGGCTGCAACTATATATAAGAGGACAGAGTGCTTAAACCAGTATCGAAAAAGGACACAAGTATATCGATTTCTTAACTCTATTAGATCGTACATAGTAGGTCTCATCCTGTAAAAAAAAAAAAGAAAGAGAAACCAAATAAAATACGCTTGCTTATATTCTGACCAAATTGAAATATTTTATTTTTATATATAACTATAGCTCTTTAAATCCTTTGCTGAGAGGGAGGGAGAAAAGAAAAGAGAGAGATTACGTATCCATGATTTTTTACTCTTCACCGGATTACGCGGTTTGCATTTTTTTTTTTTATTTTTCAAGTGACTATGTAGTTCTCGTCCTGTTGACCTAGTTTAAATTGTTAAATCTGCGGCATAGTAAAAACGAATATTATCTCATTTGGCTTTCCTATGTATACCTTTGTAGGATCAAGAGTCGTGGATTTTTGTTGAATAAAAAGCATTGGATTGAAGCTATTCAAGCTTACAAAATTAAAAAAAATAAAATAACATGAAAAATTGTACGAATCCATAATAGTATAAGTAGGTCATTTAACCAAAAAAATTTTTTCATTCTATTAGTAGCATAATACACACAAATAAAATTGTATACAAAAAAGCTTTGAATCACGCGTTTACGATGACGGCAAACGTGTGCCTTGACGTATATAGTAACATCTTATAAATACATAAACCATCTTTTCTTCATAATTTTCTGAAATTCCCAGCGGCGACTGCCTATATATGGACGAAGGCATCAACCACAGTAAGGCGTTAATAAGCAATAATTATTATTTATCAGTTTAATCTTTATAGAAGCAAAAGAAAAAGAGAGAGTGAGAGGGAGAGTTTACATTAATAGCAAAATCACCAGCAGCAGCTAACACCACTAATATACACAGATTTAATCGTCGGTTCTTTTTACAAATAATCAAGGTGTCGAGTAGCTAATCAGATAAGTCAGTTCCAATAAAGCGAATTAATCAGTCAGTTAGTCTCTCTCTCTCTCTTTCTTTCTTTTTCTCTCCCTCAAGCATAATATTTTTCAAGCTCCGCAGACTCTATATACACAGTATAATAAAACGCTTATATTTATACATACGTATATACACAGCACCTATAGTATAGTCTTATATATATTCATAAAGTCTCATCGTCGCCACGCGCCTAGCCGTACCCCGACTTTTTCTACTGGCGCCTCGTCGCTTGCTCGCGCTCTCGCAGCTCGCTTGCGCCCGACTTTCGAGCAATTGCATATAAGTGCATATATATCTATAATCCGATATATATATATATATATATATATGCGACCTATGTGTATACACGCTCTTTCTCCCTCTCTTACTCTTGTCGCGCTTGAACTCACCAAGCCTCTCCGAAACATGTATGAATATAGGCGCATCAACACAGTCACCTCGAAAAAGCCAATATATATATACACCAAAAAGCCCCTGGAATATTTAAGTTGGGTCGTCCTCTAGTGAGATCAGGGCTCTCTCTCTCTCTCTCTCTCTCTCTCTCTCTCTCTTTCTCTTTCTTTCTCTCATATATTCTATACACTCTCAGTATTCGTTTTTAAAGTCGAGCGACGGGGCTATAAGCGGTGAGAAGGACGCGCGGCAAAATATATACATACACAGACTCTCGCCCTCGCGAGTTAGATATTACATATATAGTAAGAGAAAGAAAGAAAGAGAGAAAGAGAGAGAATTGCTCTCGGGCGAGCTCCATTCGCGCTTATGCCAAGGCAACAACAAGTATAGAGTATAAGAAAGGGAGGAGCTGTTGCTGCTGCTGTATATAGCTGCGGTGGTGGTGCTGAAGCAGCAGCAGCAGCGGTGGTGGCAGTAATAGGCAGTTATATACATATATACGAAGGATCTGCCCTGCTGCGAAGAACGTCTCTCTCTCTCTCTCTCTCACTTACTCTTTTCACTCCTATCTATCTCTCACTCGCTCGCTTACTCTTCTCCAACTCTTGTATACAAGACGACTATAGCGATGGGGGACCCGTCTCGTGTGTGTATGTGTGTGTATTATAAGGCCCGGCGCTATATAAAGACAGGAGGCCGGTATAACGAACAGTCAGCCAGAGACTTTGCACGCCGTCGGGGGCCTGGCTTTTTCACGCCCACGCATATATAAACATATATACATTTATATTTCTGTAATATAAAGATAGGGATACACGTAAGATCGCGCATCAAAGCAACGCTTTGGATTTTATAAATATTGCGGTACGAGTGAAGATTAAGTGCAGTTTTTTTTTTTTACGAGACGGCACGTAAATTATATATTGCTGCGAAAATTCGATTGTTGGCCCTTTTTACGATTACGTGATTTTTTTTTGTTTTTGTTTTGATTAATATTGATTTTGATTATTCTTGCTGTTCTTGTTGTTTTTAATTTATGGTTTATTTTAATCGATTGGTTTTAAATTGAATGACGAAAATTGTTTGGAGCGTGTGATTATTGAACAGGTAGTAGTTCGTCATCGATTTAGCTTGTGAGGACTGATAGTGACATTTGCGAGTTTTATGAAGATTGATGATGTTGTGAGACTTTTGAGTTGTGAGCTTCGTGGGTTAATGATGTTCTGTTTGATTGGCTTGGCAATAGATTGATTTTTTTTTTTTAATTTTTTTTTATTTTATGACATTAATTTATATGATTTGTTGTTGTTCAAATTTTAGTATTATTACTGGATATGAAAAATTTGATTAAGTTTTTATGATGATTCAGTTTATTATGAAGCTGATGAAAATTGATGTAATTTAAAAGGATTATTAACCCATTTTAGTATATCATAGTCTAAAAATTAAATTAAAACTACTAAACTGTTTTTTTTTTCAAATTATACTGTTGAACAAATAAGCTTAATTATTTTTCATTAAAATTATAAACAAAAAACACGTTAAGTGTCCTTAAAACATAAAGTGCTGGGGTTTTCGTATTACTTGAACCTCCTTTTGTGAAGGAAGACTTTGTGAAAACTCTATGTAATAGTTGTATGCAAATTAATGTTCTTCAATTACTCACTTTTCGCTAAGAAGAAATTGCAGCTTATTTATCGTTGTACAAGGGAGGGAAGATACTAAGTGTACTCGAAACATTAAACGTTTACTTGAAATTTATATAATTTTTCTTCTTCTTCTTATTCTCTTCAAAACTTTTGATGGTATTAAAGTGTAAACGTTATTTATTGTAACAAAGTAATTGCTTAAATAACAGGCTTTATTATTATTATTAATTCATCTTGGAGAAAAAAGATAATTAGTATCGTCATAATTTTACTTTAACATATTTATTTCAATTCAAATAAATTTTGTACGGTGGCTTGTTTGTAAACGTTTAATTATATTTAATTAATTAATTAATTAAAATCAATTGAAATTTAATTAAACTATATTTACCGACGTCATTTTTTTTTCATTTAAATTAAAAACAACGTCATCATACTTTAAATTAATAAGACAACATATTATGTAATCTCAAAAAAAAAGAATAAGTCTGACAATCACAATCTTGCAAATTCGTTATTAGGGCCAACAATCGTAACCGCGTTAACTTATTACCTTGATAATAATCTAACCTCCGATTTGTTTTTTATCATAAAATTCATAAAATTAGTGCATCAAGAAAGAAAAATCCAAGGATACACCAAAATCTTGAAAACAAGTTGGCCTATAGGTCACTTCAAACAAATCACCAAAATAAAAAATCCAGATCAGTAGTAACAGACGTGCTCGTTACAGACGAGCTTATAAGAAGACAAGTTGACGAGTTAGCGTCATGTTTCCAGCCGCGTCACGAGCGCAGGTAAAAAAAATAAAAAAAAACACACACAAATCATGTGTATCTCCAATACAATTGATTGACACTCATCATCTCTTCCCTTATTACCTTCAATATTCACCTATACGCAACCACGTCAATTATTATCAAAGTACATTCAATGTAAAATCCACCAAGTAAGAAAAAGGGTACATATAGGTGTTCAATCGTTATAATGTACATTAAAAGCCTTGCCCATCACACAGCAGTTCATAGGTACACACACACACATACAGTAGGAGCGGCAAAAGTATATATACCTACATCGTTGAGAATGTGGTGATCGTCAAGGCACGGCTCTCTTTCTCTCTAGCATTAGCAAAGAATGCCGGCAAAACTCTATAGCTCGATCTCGCAAACGAGCTGTATATATATACGACGATCCGTAATTCTACATCAGAGCGCGTCTCCGTTCTTGGATGCAACGTGTATACATGTGTGTGTATGTATATATGTCGAACGATATCTATGCGACTTGTACTTACGGTTGCGGGTGAGCTTACGTAATAGTCTGTCTCTCTCTCTCTCTCTCTCTCTCTCTCTCTGTGAGCGCGTCGCGAGAGCGAAAGCACAGATTATATGTACGCGTGTATGTTTGTGTGTATGTATGTATGAGGTTGATGTAGATGTGTATATGTATGTGTGTGTGTATGTATGTGTAAGGAGCAAGGAAGAAGCCTGTGTATACGCTTATGTGTGCTTCCTTTTAAGTGATTATAGATGCGACTTTCTAGATGACTACTACGGGGTTACGCGCGGTTAGATATTCTTGGGTTGTTGTCTATGTGTGTATGTATATGTGTGAATCTGTAGACACGTGCTTGATGGGTAAAATGAAAATGAACAGTTTTACGCTCACCTTTAAGGGATTGAAGTTGTATGGAAAATTTGTGTGTGTGTGTGGGTAGATGATGAATTAATTTATGATTTTTTATTTTTTATTTTCTTTTTATTCAATTTATGAGTTGAAGAGGAAATTATGTTGCATATGATGAATATTTATTTGAATTATTACGTGATGAAATTGAATCGTTTTTTTTATATTCAAATTCAGTAAATCGAGTTAAGCATCAATGATTTTCATTAAACTTCGTTTTTTTTTAATTTTATTTTAAATATATTCAAAGTTTAATATATGTCAATAATGCAAATACATCGTACTTGACTCTCCAATTAAAAAGTATAGAAATTCAAGCTATACAATATAACAAAGTGAAATCCTTTCTAACAATTTTCATCTAAGCTACAATCACATATACTCGTATATATGGTATACATATCTTCCGACAGTTCATCTAGCTAAAAAAGAAAAATAGCAAAAATTCAAAGTGAACAACTCAGTATATATAGAAACCAACACAAAATCATTCAAATTTCCTATTACGAACGAGTAAGCTTTCATTGAAGCGCGAGTGTACATACCGATTGATCAAGCAACGTATATATACATATAAACCATAGAGTTTGTCTGCCACCATAGGCTTCTGCTGCTGCTGCTTAATGCGATCCGCTCGAGGCAGCTTGTCATAACGATGATAACGATTCGCATTGAAACTCTCTCTCTCGCTTCTCTTTGTACTGTATATATACACACATAAACGTAGTAGTAGCAGCAGCAGCTTCGCGCATAATGTTGACTTGCTGAATAAATTATTAAAGCGATGGCCGGAAGCTTCTATATCCTTAGCTTTCTTTTGTGTATAGCTGTTGATAAGCTCAGTTTTATTATATATCGGATATTATGAAATTAAATCTGGAATTAAGGTAATTGAGAAAAAGGAAAATTTTGCTTTAGAATTTTTTTTTTTCATTTATTCGCTTTTAATTAAGTTTATTAAGATATTATATTAATAAAATATTATATTGAAGTGACTTGTAAATGCCTTAAAAGTTATGAATAGCCAAAAGCTTTTTTTTGTTTTTATTTTTACGCTGCTTTTATATCTATATTTTTGTTATCACCTTTGAAATATACAGCAGTTTATTTCGTAATTTTAGTACAATTTCATCCCTTTTATTTTTCTCTTTTATTTACCGTACACGCTTTTATATATATTTCTTTTTTTTTTTTTTTAATAACAAGTTACCTCAATAGAAACGGATTTTCTTACATTTATGAAATTGTATTAGAAGCAAAGTTTTTTAATTAATTCTGCAATTCGTGCAACAGAATTTAATGGCAAGCTTTAAGCTTTGACGTCGTGCTTGCTTGCTTCCTAGCTACTGATGCTGCTTCTGGCATTGAATAAACTTTCTATGTGTATACGAGTAAAGCTCAAGCTTCACAAGCCTTTTCGCATAACTAATAATAATAAATAGAGAAAGAGAGTGAGTGAGAGAGAGAGAGAGAGAGACAAAACTAGTAGCTTCATAATATACATATAAAGAGTGAGAGAACCGTTAGTTAGTGTAAACACTCATTTTCCTAAAGAATTCAGCTTGATAAAAATTCCTTTTTCCATTTTCCAGTATACATAGGTCAAAAACATCTAACAAAATTTTATTAATTCGTATAAATGTATTGCGTTTAAGTAATATATACATAAACTCACTGAAATCATTTTAACAATTTTAACGTCGTTAACTTCATACTCACGCTTACTACTGTATGCAATTACTTTGCTTTAGTTTAAAGTACATTAAGATTCCTTTTTTTCTCTCTCTCTCTTTTCTTTCAAAACACAAGTTTTAACATGTATGTGTACGTACTTTTTTCTTCAGTCTTTGAGTCTCTTTGAACGTCAATCATGTTTTCCATTACAGAAAGTAAACTTAAAAAAAAAAAAAATCTCTTTGATCAAAAATTCTTATCTATATATACCACTTAAAAGTAACTTTTCTACATTATATATACATTAACATGCTTTTTAATTACAAAAACACTAATCACATAACTAAACTCATCACTTATAAATTACAAAGCAACTATCAAACACATATTACACTGTAAATATCTCTACAGATAATACCAAAGCATAACTTCTCATATCACTCCAATATCACCAACAGTATAAAGCAGTAGCAGTATAGTAACAGCAGCAAGATATCGACGACAATGAAATTTCATCGGCAATCAACCATACACACAGTAAATACCCCATACACACAGGTTGAAAGCAAAGTGCTGAATTACCTTGAGCGATTGTCCTCTCTTCTTCTTTCCCTCCTTCCCCTCCTATTTACGCGCAGTCCACACGTTCCTTCATACTTCAATACAACACTGTACGTATATATATACATCCAACGATGCATCCTGCACAGTCGCTGAAAATTACGGCAATTTTCTTACAGAGACTCTCTTCCTCCCGTATGTCTCTTTTCTACACTATGTGTCTATTCTCCTCCTCCTCCTCCTCCTCCTCCTTCAAATCGTTTCTTCTTGGCAATACGAGCCGCGCGTCGTCGTCGTCGTCGTATCTGATCGCTCGAAAGGTCAGAGCATTGTTCGAGAAATTGCGACAGTCGACGCTTTACTCTATACCCTCCATCCGATATATACCTGTATATGTGTATGTGTGTGCACATATAAGCGCGCGTGAGCTTCATGGCACACGTGTGCATCATCGGTGTTTTCTCATTTGCCGTGAAATTCGAAAAAGGGGAGCGCCGTGAAACTGACGATATAACGTAGAGCTTTTTTTTTTATATTTTTTATTATTTGCAATGTCGCGCGATATTTGCGCGCACAGATGTAATAAGTCACATAAGCTTGTTGATGGGCTTTTACACACGTTTCTATCTCTCACGTATCTGATACACGTTTGAAAACAAGCAAAAACGTGCACTCTCAATCGATCTAGCAACGTAATAGTAACTTCCAATTTTTCACTTTTTACACACTTGTTCCTCAAATTTTTTATTTTTCGAAGATTCAGCTAAAAATTTGAAATTTTGAGCTTGCAAGCTCTACCTTTTTTTATCCCAGGTAGGATAAAATTCATCACAGTAAAATACAAACTAACGAAGCTTTGTTTTATTGGCATAGCTGACGCTGCTCTGTTTGAGCGCAACGACATTGGCATTGACTGGTGTATTGGCTGATTTGCCACCTGGCACGAGACGTAACAATGCTTACCTACCACCCGATAAACCTGGCTACGATTACAAACCACCGGGACAGGGATTCCCTAGTCCAGGTCCACCTGCAAGACCACCTGGTCCACCTACGGGACCACCAGCAAGACCTCCAGGACCACCTGCAAGACCACCAGGTCCACCTACTGGACCACCAGGAGGTGGCTATCCCGCGCCTGGACCAAGGCCTACTCCTGGTTTCCCTGGAGGCCAGAACCCCGGTGTAAGTATAAATTTTATCGAGTTTTCGTTTTTTTATAGCTTATAATAACATTGAGTAATAAAAAATTTTTTTTATTGATTTAACATACGAGTTAGATTAATTAATTAATTAAAAGTAGTATTAATAATCTTATTCTTTTTTTATTTTCAATAATGAAGTGGAGTGTATTAAATTAAAAAAACTGATACCAAAATTAAAAATGAAAATTGCACACTAATCAAAATTTCCCATTACATGCAGCTTTACACATTCAATTCACTTTACGTAAAATGCGTAATATTGCAAAATTCAATGCATTACCAACGTAGTCGGATGGATATAAAGCGCGCGGCGAGTCGACTAGTGGAATAAAAATTAACGAACGCAGAATAAAAAAAAATAAAAGTACAAAAAAAAGAGAGAAAACCATGCAAGCTTTAACTCCCTATCCCGCTTTAAATTCATTAAAGCTCTCTAGGATGGTAGGGAGGATAAAAGAGGAAAGAGGACGGAAGTATGGAGTAAAGGCCCAGAGAAAAAAAAGCTCGAAACATTAATTCACCCGAATCCCTACTTTCACCCCGCAACAATGCGCCGTTCTAGAGCTTGCAGTAGCGCGTTTTACAAAGCCATGGCAGTAGCAGCAGCAGGAGAGTACGCGGTGCGCTCAACGATAAAGTTTTTCTTGTCCACGAGCTTTAAAGCTCCCCCTCCTCCTCTCTCTTCTTTACCTCATCGCTCGTCCAACCGCGAGCAAAACTTTTGGCCAGCATAATGCGAAGCATGGGCTTGTATGTGTGTGTGCGGTATATAGGCGGCCCACTTTCCAACCGAGCACGTACTAGAGAACGTACGGACGACCGCTCTTGGACGTCCGCGTGTACTCGCCTGAGAGCTTTTTACGAGGCTCTCGCGGGCGATATCGGGGCCCCCGCGAGGTTGACTTGTGCATGGGGTGAGGGAGTAAAAACCGTATCTCGCTCGTGCGCGCGCTCTCGCGCAGAGAGAAGAAAGCGTGTGACTAAAACCCCCCGTGGCTTGCAAGCACGCTTACACATACATATATACACACTTCTGTGTCCAGCCGTATAACTTGTTCTATAGCCACACTATGCTATCCCTTTTATTATGCTCGACCCTTTTTCTTCCCTTAACCTCCGGGCTATATGTGTATACATACGTAAGCGTATATCGGCTCACGTGAATCTACGTCCTTACACGGTTGCATGTATAACCTTTCGACCTCTACACAAGCCCTTATTTTTTTTATGATTTATCATATGCGATCTTAAGCTTAAAATCTCTTCAAATACTTTTTATACCTCGTGATACAATTAACGAGCAATTTAAAAGTCGCAAAATATATACAAATATTATTCTTTTGTTGCAAGCTCGATATTTCATGCGATACTAAGCTTTTCGTAAGCCACAGCTTTAAGAAACACACAAAATATCAAATAAACTATCAACTTGAATATATAAACCCTCTAGCTTTCTCTCATATGCTTATATGCAAAGCATTTATGTACATAATATAACATACATATAATATATATATATATATATATATATATATATATATATATATATATATATACGAATAATACATATGTATAACGGTATAATTCCATGCTTAATTGAGATTCACGTTTGCAAACCGGATTCGCGTTTCACATCGCAGCAGCTCGTACGAAATTTGATACATACGACACAATTATTTCATTACGCCACCGGAAAATACGATACACGCATACATACACACAAACTCTATATACAAAAACGTTAATTAGCGGCATACTACTACTCGGAGATTCCTATCCCCTCATCCCTTATAATACTTGAACCCTCTTTCTCCTCTTCCCAACTGAGTCAAAGGAAGAAGCGCGAGTATTATTCTACACTTCCAACACAAGCCTGAGGCACGTGCGGAGGTCACAACTATTTCAAAGTTATTCGCCACACCGTGCACACTCTCGCTCTCTCTCTCGCGCTCCATTATACAAGCTTAATCCTTTTCCGGCGCGTTGGTTGAAATTTTTCTCTCTCTCTTTCTCTCTATCTCTCTCTCTCTCTCACTCTCCCTTCTCTACACTACTCGAGAGTCCGTTCCTTCCTTCCTCCGCTCTCGGTATCCATCTCCTCCTCCTCCTCCTCCCTACCGAACCGTCCATCCTACACCCCAACGGTCCGTCCGTCTGTCAGTCTATCTTCCTCTCCTCGTCCCCTCACGACTCTTCCGCGTTTCACACGCCCCGTGGCAAAAGCGTCGGAAACGCCATGCCCTGAAAAATACGAGATTCTCTCAACCCTGCGAATTCATTTTCCAACCATACCGCCTCCTCCTCACTCACTCACTCACTCGACTCCTTCTCTACTTTTACCCTTTCGCATTTTCCCTTTCCTTCACACCAATGTAAATGAAATAGCGAAAACTTTTCATTCACTTTGCTTTATTAAAATTCCGTAAAGAATAGATATAAATTAAATAATCCGAAAAGTGAAATTCCTGTTTGAGAAAAGGGTGGTGTGTATGTGTTTAAATATGTGTTGGAAAAGATGGAAGGGGACTATTAATTAGCTTGCGAGCTTTTTTGAAAAGTACGAAAGCTGGTGACGCTGATACGGCAGTAGCAGTATCAGTGGGGTGTCCTTTGCCATGTCAAGCATCATCCTAAATTAAAATTAGCTGGGTAGTACTATACTCTACGTTTATGCTATATACTATATCTGATCGGTTCTATCTCATGCTCGCGTCAGATTTTTTAATTACGCCAACGTCATATCTTTCGCGCTCTTGCACGCGTTCGAAACTATTTCAAACCTGCAAGTTCTTTTTCTCTTTTTCTCTTTTCGTTACGTAATATCAAAGAGTTTCATCTTTCTTTCTTTTTCTTTATAACACAAAGTTCAAATATGCTTTCGCAAGCTAATTTTTTTTTTTTATATTTATCTGCATCTTCCACATTTTTATCTACACTTCAAACAGATCGTCGTCTGTAATAGTAGTAATAGTAGTAGTCAGTAATGCACGCGTGCAATTAGAATTAAACTTGTAAATAATTTGCGAAATACAGCATATTTTACGAAATCAAACTTTGAACGAGGCATCACGTACGAAGTTGTAATATGTGTGTTTTAAAAACAGCAGTTAGAGAAAGAGAAAATAATAAAAAAAAAAAGGAAAAAAAAATCTAATGATCGATGTTTAAAGGTAAACACGACGCGAATAAGTTTTCAAACAAAAAATGTAGAAAAAAAAAGATTGAATTTCGATTTTATGTAACGTCTATGTGTACGTTTTAGATCTGAAGTTCGAAGTTAAAGTTTGCCTTGACACATCGTCGAATAATTCAAGTACGATGTTAGAACACACAAGTGGCGCTTTAAGTGAAAGCTCTTATCTGCGCGTATTTTTTTTCTCTCTCTCTCTCCTCCCCTTCCTTTTTCTTTCTTAGATGAAAGTGAAATCACAATCGTCTCTCGTAATATATAGTCCCCTATCCTAATAATTTTCCATACCAGACAATAAATATCTTAACAACAGAGAGATTTCTTCATAAAACAAGACTTGTATATAATATAATAACGTACAACGGAATTCAATAAATAAACCGTCATCACTCGTTTAAAACAATAAATGTAAATATTATCATTTCACAAAGCTAATGTTAATTTATTCCAAACTATATATATAACGTGAAAATTAATTATACACGTTTCTCTCCATTTTAGTTTAATCTCACACACTCAAACGCGATAGAAATTTTTTAATTAGAACAAGACACGAGATGTATTTCTAACTTATACAAGTTAACTTTTTTAATGCTCGAGAGAGTCAAAGTAACCGCAAACGCAAACATTATACGTATTTTTAAAACTCAAGAACAATTTTAGTGAAATCATTCGAAAACAGAATTACATACAAGTACTAAATTACAACTTGATGTATACTGAGAAAGTATATAAAACCAACAAGTTTTTCAATCACAAAAACAAAAAAATAAATAACACTCGCAATTAAAAGGTCTCGGGCACAATAACCAAATACGACTTATCTCGTCTAACGTTGAGTGGTATAAATACACACACACATATAGAATCGCACCGCATAAACGCAAATATCACGAATCCTCGCAAGCCTCTCTCGACACTATAGCTCTTATCTCAACACGCCCGATACGCCGCTCACTATATACATATATAAATGCAGTCACGGGACAAGAGATGGAGGAGGTAAACGAGGCAAGGCGCGCCGCCGTACTGTCTATGAGATCCAACCTCTTCCCATCCCATCTTTAAGGAATTTGCGCGCGATTTATCGCAGAACACGGAGAAACCGAGGGGTTAGTCAACCATCTCTCTCTTTCTTACTTTCGGATGTGTTTGAGAGTCGAGTGTAATCGTCGTCGATTAATAACGATCTTCAAAGGCTCCAAAGTCTCTCTCTTGTTTGGTTCTTCTTTTTGATATCATGAGCGAGTAGGTACTTTTCGTTTGTGATCGATCGACCGTTGAGTAGTGAACACGTTGACTGCTTCTCTATACTTGTGGTTTCTATCTCGTTGTTTTTCAATGTGAAATTTTACGGAGGCCTCACGATGTCACGATTCTCTCTCTCTCTCTCTTTTAAAGGAGTAGCTCAAGTCAATATGTCGAACTCGATTCGTCGCGGAGTTGAATATCTTAATCTTGTCTTCTCTCTATGTGTGTATATATAGAGTCAACGTGACAAAGATGTCGAAGGGGTAATTGAATATTCGTCATCGTGACGAGAAAAAGAGAGAAAAACTTTCACTACAAACATTTTCTTACTGTGGTTGATGAATTGAACTTTTCTATTTGCAATTTTGATTATTGATTCTTCAACTTTTTTATTTTATTTTATTTTATAATTGATAGTTTATATATACATAATATTTTTAATATTTTTTATTGGTAACAATTGAATAATTGCTTGAAAAACTAAAATTGAAGATATACATTTTTTTTGCTGTTTTTCAACAAAGCTTTAAAAAAAAAAAAGAAAGGTAAATCGATGAACTGTGTACGCTTTTTTTTTGTGTCAAAACTATCTGGTAGATAGACACAGACAATGATTGTGCCAGTGCCAAAACGGATTACTACGTTTGTAAATTTTTGTCTAGTGAAAGAAAAAAAAAGAGATGAACAATCAAGCTTTCAATTTTTACTCTTCTCTCTTTTTTTTAAATGTTTCAAAAAAAGTCAAAGCTGTCCTACAATTTAATCAAATTCTTTCAATAACTAACTTGTTTTCTCATCGTACAAAAGTTATTTAAAATCACACTATCAATTATTATTTAAACTAAACAAATAATATCCATTGTCAATCAAACAAACAAAAAAAATTATTAAAAAATATCTTACCCATCAAAAATCTCATCCTCTCGAAAAAAACAATAAAAAAAATCTACAATCTACCATCAACTCTCACCATATATACAAGCGTAACTTAACAATTGCACACTAGTGTCTAAATGAAAAAAGTTGAGCAGCAGTAGCAAGCAAGCAAGCAAGCAAGAGAGTCGACAGCCCTCCAGTTCATCTAAACGATAAAGCTCTAGAAAACAAGCTTCGCTCATAGTCAGGCCAACATAGTCAGAGAGAGAGTATCGTCATAGCTTCATAGTAGCGTATAGCCTAGCTTATCGCTTCCGAGTCGTTCGCGTGTCGGAGGATCGCAAATTTCAGTAGCAGCATGAAGAGAGAAAGAGAAAGAGAGAGAGAGAGAGAGAGAGAGAGAGAGAAAGACCAGCTGATCGCGTGGGGGGCCAAAGTTAGGGACCGCATTAGACGCTAAAGTGGAAGACTTAATGTCGGACGAGGGGGTTAACCTATACCACACCAGAGCTAAATCACATGACCCCCTACATACACACACATACTCATACAATTTTCGATCTTTGTTGTTAGTAGGAGTGAACGTGATTTATAATATTATGTGGGTAAGAAGAAAGGGTGTAGTCGCGAGGTCACAGACTGTTACAACTACTTTGCATTTAACTGCCAAATCACGCGTATGTATGTTTCTATATACCTTTATGAATGTTACCTTCCTTCTCTTTTTCTTTCTCTCTTATTTTTTTTTTTTTTTTTTTTCACATTGCACGTTAGATTCTTGTAGCACTCTGGGTACATGTATATATACGAGGTATGACGCGTCTCTTTAAATTACCGTAATAAGAGAGCTGATGTTCGTACGCGGGAAACACCTACTTCGCGCGCATACACTAGCGTGTATATAGCTGTGTGAAAATTTTTCAGAGATAAAGTGCTGAGGTAACAATCATCATGCTACTTGCATGCTGTGTAGCTGCTTCTGATGCCTCTCTATGACTTTTTATAATATATGCCTTATGGGATGAAATTTAAGTATGTGTATGTATGTATGTACCTACAGGTGGCAAAAGTTTGTATATGTGTTGTAGGATGATTTATGATGATAGTCGTGTGTAAGAAGCTCCAGCGTGTGTGTATATATGTCTTCATATAGGTATACGTCTTGCTTATATTTTCTATTGAATTAGACTCTTTTCTGATGTAAGATCGTAAATTAGAGAAAATGTCTATTAATGTTATTTTGGTGAATGAAATGAATAGGGTATGATGAGTTTCGATTATAATTTGATGAAGATAAAGATGTTTAAGTGGATGAATACTTAGTTTTAAGTATTACCTAATTTGCCTATAATTGATAGATAATTTAATCTAAGTTATTTATTGTATCTTTAAAATATTTGTAATTTTAATTATTAAAAAAAAAAATTGCTTTAGCAATAGCAGCTACCAAAAACATAAAATCAAACCCTCCTTACCCCCCAAAAAAAGAAATAAAAACATACCAAAATATCTAAGTAAAAAAAATCTTGCAATTGCGCCAGTATCAATAAGTAAAAAAGACAGACGATCCTACAGCAACAACTGCGCGCAGTATAGAAAAAAAGGAAAAGATGTAGCAGACGCGAGCTTGGAAAGAAAGAAAGAAAGAAAGAAAGAAGCTAAAACGAAATAAAAGAAGACAGGGAACCGAAAGAGAAAAATAGCAAAGGGTAGGGGGGATGTGAGTGGAACAAGCGTTTGTACGACAGGTAAATTGCTAGGTCTCCGAGCGATTTGTAAGCTCGTCGCCGGGAAAAAAACTGATGCACGCGCGCATTTCGTGTCTCCACCCCATACTTTTTTCTTTCTCTTTCTTTCTTTTTACCTTATCCTTCCTTCTCTTTCTCTCTATACCCATTGGTATATAGTACTTGCTTGTTGGAATCAAATGCGTAAGAGCGCCAGAGTTGTGGGATTTCCACTGTCGCATACTACTGCTACCACTACTGCAGCCTCGTATACACTGTGAGATTCCCGAGGAATGTAATTTTGGTTCGACAGCTGTCGCGGCTGTTTCGACTGATTCGTGAGAACGCAACGCTTGGGTAATGGCTGGGCGCGAGAAACAGCTGTATGTATGTATACATATGCATGCATGTAGAGAGAAAGAGAGAGAGAGAGAGAGACCCCCGAAAGCCAAGCAAATTAAATATTGATTCGCTACTGGAATAACTCGCGGAGGAGAGACCCGCGTGAACGATTTACTGTCCTTTCTATACAAGTATATATAGATACAAGCACAGAAACATACAGATTTGCATAAATTGGTGGTGGTTATACCAAATCGTTTATTTGAAATTTGCAAATAGTCCACTAATAAGACTATAACTCGATTTAAAAGATATTCTGACACTAATTAGCTAAATAATTTTTTTTAACTTTACAGCCTGGTGAAGAAGGACACGTGCACATGCCTGGTATGCCATTTGATTTCAACTACGCTGTAAAGGAGGAGGCCTATGGTAATGACTATTCGCATAATGCGATAAGCGATGGTGACGTGACGCGTGGCGAGTATCGAGTTCAATTACCAGATGGTCGTACACAGATCGTGCGTTATACTGCTGATTGGAAGAATGGATTTATGGCACAAGTCTCGTACGAGGGTACGCCGAGATTTGGTAATGGACCTGCAGGACCTGGTGGACCACAAGGACCTGGTGACTTTTTTTTAATTGAATATCCAGGTAATAGTGGATTGAGTTAAGGATTGAGATGAATATGGTTGATTTGTAGAACTATTGGACTGACAGATTAATTATTTTGCGTGGAAAAGAATATTAAAAATGTTGTATAACTATGATGTAAACAACGCTTTTTTTTTAAACTAGAATTTTTATAATAAAAGAATGAAAAAAGTCCTGACACTGGAATTAATGTGTGCGTTACTCGACGTCGAGCACTGATTTTTATTTGCAACAGTAAATTGTCACTCCAAGATATTCGGCAAACATGCGTAGGAACGAAAAAAAAAAGAAGAAAAACATACGAGAAATAAACATACCGCATATTTCCATCTCTCTTTTTTTTATTATTTTTTATTTGATTTTAAAAATTTTTTTTGTCTTTTATTAACGAGTAAAAGCTGCAACAGAAAATGTTTTTCCTGTGAAATTCGTGAAAAATTCATGCAACGAGTTAATCAACGTAATAGACAAGCGTATGTGTACTGAGAATTTGATGTAAAGATAAAAATATTTGTAATTCTTTTGAGCTTGCCAAAAGCATGGCTTTTTAATCAAACGTAAGTGCTGTGCTGAATAAACTATAAATTGAATTTCATGTAACGAACCGACAAAGTAACTGACTAGACAAAAAATATTTTCCAATTTTAAATTTCTTCATAAAGCTTCAATTACATATAATTTTTTTTCCATAAAACTTGTAAAAAAGTTGTTTGATTACTATTGTAGTTTTTACTCGTTAAAAGAAAAGAAAAAAATAATTATTAACTTTGTAATAGAAAAAAAAAGTTACCTAGTTCACTATGTTTTGTAATGATTGTATAGAACGTATTAATTTGTTTATTAGAGAAAAACCAATACATTTAATTTTTTTTCACAAATATCTGCAGTAAATGTATAGATAAAAAGAAAATTAATTACAAGTATAAAACGTGTAATTATATATCTTCACAAATACATATAATTATTTTTTTACTCAATTTATATTTGTTACAGAAACTAAAAATACAGTTACTTTAGATTTACATTATTATTTAAAATTAACTTTCTTAATATTATAGAAATAATGTACAAAATAAAGTTTACCAATAAAGAAACTTTATAGTTAAATTGGAAAAAAAATTTCTTGAAACAAGTTTAAAATTTGTAACTGAGAAGAATATTTGTATTCATTAAAGCTCAAGAATTTTTTAATAAAATTGGAAAAGATAGATTAATGATTTATATAATCATCTTTTTTTGTAATTAAAAACTTATTATTTAACCATCAACATAAATTATTAATAGGTTTTAGACATATCTAAACGACAATTGCGAAAATTATTTTTAATAATTTCATTTTCATATTGTGTACGCTAATTTTAGAAAAAATAAGATTTTTTTAAAAATATACTAGGTTTAGTAATAATTCATAACATCTCAAACGCAATCTTTGTGCTTATTTTTAGAATTTTTAATTACTTTTTGCAAAAATTCAAATTTACTTATTCAAAAATTTTATCTTTATCTCCCACTTGCAATTTTCTCAACGTTTGCATCTAAATTCAGATACTTTAATATCTGCTCGAATTCAGATTTAATCAATCTTGTTTTCATGTTTAATAACAAACGCAACATATTATGCAATGGGAGAGACTAGGTTATTTCTTTCACTGACTTATTAAATTCCTGAGCGAATTATTAGTTTCTCTTTACTTTTCCTTCCTTGCCTTTTACATCTGCCTCCATTGAAAACTTTTTTTATCTTACAAAATCCATCAATTATCCTTTTGCTTTTACAAAAAGAATTATAAGAAAAAAAGGCAAACAAAGTACAGAGCAAGAAGGAGAAAGACGTAAAAAGCTGAAGAAAATTGTGAAATGATGTTGCCACTCAAGTTGATTGTGTTAGCGAAAATTGATGGAAAGAACTTCTGTATTGTTTTTACGTTAATAGTAAAAGAATAGAGCTTTAACAATTGGTTAATATCAGATTATTCTTGGTGGGATATCAACTTTAAAGTATTGACTGTTCCTTTAACGTTTTATAAGATTGCTATTTTTTGTATCCTTTGATCGTCATTGATTTTTAATTAAATCCGTTTTTTCAAAAGTGTTAATTAAATTAAATGAGTATACCATGCATTAGTAATCATGTAAATGAATATTTATAAATACATAAACAAATTTACGTATATGTAGATAACATAAAATTAAAGTAAATGAATTTAAGCTGTCGGTAATTGATTTTCACTTTGGGGAATGAAAGTTCATGATCCTTTAAAAGTCATTTATTATTCATTACATCAGTGTTCAATTAACATAATGAATTAAGTTAAGAAAATTATTATTGATGTTATGCTATAATAGAAGCATAAAATTTTAGATTTATAAACGCTACTATTATAAACCTTATTTTATTCAATTTTATGAAAGACATGAATTTTCACATATAAAAAAAATAGTATAGTCCACCAAGTAGGTAAAGATGGCGTATTTTAGGAATAACGTAAAAAAAAAAGTTCACTTTCTAGTATTTCAATGAAAAATCGTAAGTGCAGTCGTCCAGAAAGAAAGAAAAAAAAAGAAAAAGAAGAAAAGAGGGGCAATTTTCCTCGGCGGTACCATAATCCTTGAATTTTATATGCGTAGTAAGAAAAAAATTATTGTGAAAACTTGTAATTTAGCAGCTCCTTCGGTTCTCTTTTTCCTTTAGCCAAACTTTTTCAAGCTTTCGTTGAAGAAAATTTTTCTACAAAAGAATCGTAAAACGTTTCACGGGCGCGGGCGTAAGGTATAGAAAATCCTTGGAAATTTTTCTTACTACTACTCCGACAACTTTAAATATTCGAATAGTCACATTTTCCTTTATCGTACAAGTCAGTTTAAAGAAAATTTTTCAAACTAATTTTCTAAGCACTCAACTATTGCAATCGTCACCCACTAAAAATAAAACTTATATAAAGTCACTTACGTGACAATCATAATATTTAAACATTTTAAGCCTTTTTTATATTTTCCTTATGAAACTACAATCATTAAAAATCTAATTAAAAACCAAATTCATTATATATCACAAATCTAAATCAAACTTTTATGATCAATAATACCAAGAAAAAAACCAAGTATCTTGCCCAACAACACGTCAAAATCGAACAACCTTAGCTTCTAAATGATCAAGTGGTAAGAATACACATATCCCAAGAATCACTGGAACATAGCATACAGTCAAACATACCAAGCAGCTTATCGGTTATCCTTCCCTCCTATAACAAAGCTACGAGTCAATTCTCTTTAGAGAAGGAAAGGGGGAAGAGAAAGAGTAAGACAATGGGCTACCTTGAGAGGTTGTGCAGGTATATACCAGAGAAACTGCTGCTGCAGGCACAAAAGACCTGTTCTACCGCGTATCGGCCGGTAAAGTGTGTCCGTCGACACGTTAACTATAATCCGCCTCACTGTTATGAGTTTGATGTTGGATATACATATATAGGTACAGTACTTTACTTTCACTGACTTGCGGGAAGTTTGAATGTTAGACACTGAGCTTTGATTTTGAAGTTTTGATGTGTGGTAATGTAGGGGTATGTATATAGATGATGAAGACATGTGGAAGGAGGAGAATTAGATAAGATATTTTTGTGTTTTTTTTCAGGTGTTAAAAATGTTACAACAAATATTTAATTTGTCATTTACTTATATGCAATCTCCAAAATAAATCTTTTTTAGAGAGCTTCTTCCTTCATCTTCCGGATGATCCAAAGACGCGACTTTAAACAATACTTTTCTACCATCCAAAGTGCATTTTATCTTCTTCACACTAAAAAGTTCCTCCTTCCAAAGTCGCGTGTTAAAGGTGAAATAACCGCAATTCGTTATAATCGTCTCTTTTCCTCTATCTCTTTCAGGTAATACTCGTGGTATACAGCTATCTCCCTCCCTCTCTCTCATATTTACATACACTTGCTCTCGAAACTATGCGGAACACGATGAGATTCATTGCGTAATCAAAGTATGTATTATAACCGCATAGAAAATGTGTGTATCTTCTGTATACAACATATGACTATTCTTGAGGAAGAAGGAAAATATTATGTCCTGCGTGCTTAAAGTTTACATTGGCGTGTTAAGATATTTTCAAATGAATTGCGCAAATTTATTTGATATAATATGTTGTGCGTGTTTTGATGATCTTTTGCGCTTAAATTATTGGTGATGTATAAGGTGATGCTGTAGAATGCGAGTTCAGATTGAAAATTGTTATGTGTATTTTAGATTTTTTTATTTAACTTTATAATTATGAGGATGTATGCAATATTTCAGGAGAAACGTTTTATGGTAATTGATATCATTTATGGCTTACTTAGAACACGTCTGTAACTATAATAATAATAATAATAATAATAATAATAATAATAATAATAATAATAATAATAATAATAATAATAATGGAAATCAAATTATTTGAAAATTTTAGAAAATTTTATTTTTTTATAATCGGAGTTTTTGGCATTTCGTATGTACATGGTTAAATAAATTCAATAAAATGATCTCTGTGGATCGTATCATTTTGTATGGTATACAAATACTTTGGTATTACTATATACTTTCACGTATATACTGATGATGAATCTTACAAACGTCGATTTTCAAAGTATTTTAAAGACATGTATTTCAAATTACGAGTTATGAGTTAAAACCTTACTCAATCGTTTATATTTTTTCTTTCCTCAAACTGACATAACTTGGCAGAATAACAATTTTAAACTGTCCATCTTTAAAAGAAATGGAAAAACAACGGGTAATCATTGAAAATAACAGACATTTTACTCGACAAACCATTTATCCCCTAAATAATAATTTTAAATCGCCAATGCTCAAAACGCAATTTCCAAATGAAAAAGTCCACTTATTTATCTCTTATTCTTCTTTTAATGTCTACGATCAACTACACTTACAGTGTAATCGTCTCTTTGGTATAGATAACTCACTTTCCACAAGCTAATATATATATACACAGACATACACAGAGAGATAAGTTTTGTGGCATTTCCTCAAATACAGTCAAACCTTGATCATATATGCATTGGGTTAACCCAGTGACAACTTGAGAATTACTCGAGTTTGTGGCTTCTCTTTTGACCAAGTTGTTAAAGAAATACAGTTAGAGATGGCATAGAACTAATGCAAATTTATTCACAGCCACGTGTATAGTCTCTTATATAAGAGAGAAAAAAAACGAGAAAGTAGTTGATTGAGAAAAAAAAGGTGAGTATGCAATTATATCTTGAATTAATTAGGTTTGAAAGAATTTGGAAAAAAATTTATTTCGAGAATCACACTTAAAAGTTTATAGATGAGCTTTTCAATAGCTAATTTGCTATTTCCTTTTATCAATTATAAAAAGTTTTTTTTTTACTTCAAAATAAAATCTAGAATTTTTTTTTCTTTCCAAAAATATCAATCTATAAAATAATAGATTAGAGGTAAGATATCAAAAATCAAATATCTGAATGAATAATCATACATAAAATCAATATTCTTTAAAAAAAATATTCATTTATTTCATTCCTTCATTAAAAAATTATAACATAATTTTCTCTCCCATCAAAAACTTAAATATCACATTTTGAATTGAAAACTCATAATTCCAAAAATTTATTTACGACTAAAAGTCAGTTTCCAAAAAGCCCAACATCAAACCCCTCAAATAAAGAAAAAAAAAAAGAAGAAAGGAAAAATATGAAAACTAAAAAAGTGTCTTATGATTATTTTATAAAAATCTGTCTGGACTGTGAAGCTTTAGTTGAATCCAAAAGACAGACAGAGAAAAAACGAGTGACTAAATAAAATACGAGCAATCCCATTCGCGTAACATATCGGAAAAGAAGCTGAAAAAGACAATACGCGAGAAGCTATAGGCTATAGATAGTCAAGAGAGAAAAAAAAAGAAAGAGAGCCAATCCCCGAGGCGACGTCGTAGAGCTATATAAGACTGCCTTCTCTACCTACTACTACTGGGTTTCCGGATGAAGACTGAAGCACGAAGCATATATGTATGTGTGTGTGTGTGTGTGTGTGTGCGTGTGTGTGCACATTCGTGAGTGCTAGTGCAAGAGAGAGAGAGAGGAAGCTACATGCCGCGGGCGTTCTTCCTAATTCACTCCTCGACTATACCCCCCTTTCCCTTCACTTCTTCCTCCTGCATGGTAACCATTGCCTGCGCATAATACATTTCCGGTGTGATCCTCCTACGGCGCGTCGTTGCTACTACACCCCCACCCCCTTCCGAAAGGGCAAAATACCCTAAGGCAGGGCTAACTTCCTCTGTCTTTCTCACTTTCAATCTGTCCGTTTCCATTTGTTCCTCCATTTGTCTCTTGATGGATTAAAAAAAAAATTTTTTTTTCCTTTTCTTTTCTTTATTTCTTTCATATAATACGCATCTTATTATTTTCTTTTTATTTTGGCACTTTTCTTTCATTCTTTCTTTTTTTTTATTGATTATTGAAAATGAAAAATAAAAGTTTACATTACGTATTTATCACACTTGTAATAGAATTTCTATTTTTATTTCTGTAACTCGAATAAAAAAAACAACTCCTGCTAAAATTGGTGTTACGAAAAAAAAAATCAATTCACAATTGCATCGACGATAAGCATTTGGTAATAAGCTACAAATAAAGAAGGAAGAAGAAGAAGAAAAAAGAATAAAAGAAACGAGGTCAAAATCGGTAATTACGAATGCATTTCCGAGGTCTCGATAGACGTCAGCCAACTACTAAAGGGATGGTAAGAGGCGGAAGAGGTAAAGTAAGAGAGAGAGAGAGTGAGATAGAGAGAGAGTGAGATAGAGAGATAGAAAAGGATTAGCAATAGGGAGATCGAAGTATAAGGCTGTACCTTTCGATCTCCGTGCACCCGCACGTAATTCAATTTCGTCGGCGTAGTTCCGGCGCGTGATGGCTTAATGACCCTAATGCGCTTCTCCTCCTCCTTCTCCTCTTCTATCTCCTTCTCTCCCGGAATACGAAAGCCTGAGTATCGACGCCTTCCATTCAACCCATCTCTTTCGACTGCTCCGAGAGAAATCTAATCGGAACGCGAGTAATAGCTCGCAACGCCCTTGCAATTATGTTTCATAGTGTATGGTATGTATGTGTATATAGGTGTACGAATGACGCACGAGAATTGCTAACTTATACGTATTGTATAGAGGTTTTGACTGCTAAATACTTGTTATGTTGGTATACTCAGATAAATAAAACTTGAAGGATTTATTTATTTTTTTTTTTTTTGACGTCTTATAATTATAATGCGTGTTAAAGTTAACGCGCTTTAACGTCAATTTAAAGTCACTGACTTATTTATTTTTTCTTTTTTTTTTTAAAGTTTAAACTAGTAATTTTCTCGAATTATTTTTTCTTATGAAGATATCGTTGGTGCTAAAGGAATTTTCTAAAGAAAAAAAAAAAAATATGTATGTATAGGTTCCCTTTTAAGTTTACGCGAAAGTCGCGTGCGAGACAAGCGTCAAGAAGCTAATACATGCACACACATGCTTATAAAGTTTCTAGCGCAATCTGATATACGAACTTTAAAAACCTCGCTTGGTGTTTATAAGTCCTTGTGTTTTTTTTTTACAGCAGGTGGAGTGTAAAAGAAAAAAGATCGATTCAAATTACTTAATTTCTCACTTCGGCTTATTATATTCATAGTCAACGATTATAAGATACAGGTATATTTAACTTTCATTAATAATATCAAAGAATGACAAAATTTACTTGAGTTTTTCTCGATTTAAAAAAAAAAAAAAAGTTATCAATCGATTTTTCCTCCTACAATATCACCTCGTCATTTTAGCTCTATTGTCCCGGCTAGAAAATCGCTTGATCGTCCTGAAAAAAATAGGACATAAAAGAAAAAAAAATATCTATATCAAAAAGAAAAAGGTCGACACTGGCGTTACACAATGAGTTCAAAGAAGAAGGTAAAGAAAGGTGAAAAAAAAAATCATGCGCATCACGGATTTTCGTTCAGCAAAAAAAAAATTCACAAAACGATCATCATCGAAGCATCTAACACGACGTAACAGCAACAATAACAAAAATAATAAAACTGTGAGCATACATATAAGTTGAAAAAAATTGTAGAAAATTGTAGCAATTCACTTGAACTTGAAAGCTCAACATATAACCTTTCATTTTTATATTTTAACGAACGAGTCCTCTCACGATTCTCCAGCCAAACTCCTCATACTGAACAGGAATTCTAGTTTGGTATTTACTGGACCGATCGATAAATCGCGGTTGCTCGATAATGCGGGGGATGCGTGTGAAAGCCACCGTAAGGGGAGGAGGAGGAGGAAGGAGTATGAAGGGACTACGGAGAGAGAGAGAGAGAGACCGCTATCAGCTTCAGGAATCTTGGCTTCTGGCCCTCTCTTACTCTCCGCCCCATCTCTCTCTCTCTTTTCTTTCTCACTCACTCTTTTTTTTCTTTTTTTTTTTAATGAACTTGTAGAGGTGAATAAACTGTCGCGCCAGTCTAGCGTGTATAATACGCACACACACAGCTCAATTTTCTAGAGAGAAACTTGTAGCCTCCCATTTTTTTTTTATTAGGAAAAAAAAATAATGTCCTGAGTATGGATACTGCTTTATTATATAATATTATAGCAAATTTTATTGATACCAAAGTAAAACACGATAATTTGCGTTATTGAAGCTATTATGAAGAATGAAAAATGTAACGTACGTTCGAAAAAAAAAGCCCTAAGGGATTTTTTAGTCATACAATCAAGCTCGTCGTAGGTATATTACAGCCAAGATTTTAATTACTTTCGCTTACGAGTATTTAATATAATACATACTTAGATTAATTAATCATCTCAGCAAATAAATGTAATTTTAAAAATAACGTTAATATTGCATATTGAAAAAGTGTATCAATATTCTAATAATCAGCAGGTAAACTCCATCTATGAGTCGATCGTACACTTAGCTCTAGTAAAAGTTCAAGTCGTGATAATTTAGCGCCTCAAAACAGCTAACCCAACATACAACTATGTATTACGGGTATACCGTCGTTTACATCTGCCACATACACACATACACATTAACTAATCATCCACTTCCTTTCAGATACCAAAAAATAAGAAAATGGAAAATATAAGATTGGAAATATTAATGGTACAAAGACCAGTCAACAAGAATATTCCAACTGATTGGTTTGTTCCTGCTTATACCCTCCTGTTACTAGGGAGCAGAGCTTTTTATAAGAAAATGGGGGGAGAATCAAGTAAGACGAAGATACGAAAGAAAGAAAAAAAAACAAGCGGGGGTGGTAAGAAAGAAAGGATATAAAAAAATTGTAGAGATTGATGGTTTTGTTACAACTGCTGTGATAGAAGACGGAAGAAAAAGAAGATTATGCAATTTTGTGTGGCAAACGAAGTGACACGGGATTAAATTGATGAGTTTGTCGATTTTATGTATATAAGTATACAATGTGCGATATATAGCATCTTTGTCAATTAGGATATCTTCATTAATTTGATGGATTCGAGCAGATACCTTCATATATTAACTGCAGATGTATAATAAATACAATTTATTTTTCCTTTTTTTTTATTCTTTAGCGAGTATACGAAAGTGTCAGAATTGCAGAGTGAGGATGTTACGATTAATGGGGTGTACGATGAAACACTGGTAACGACGTGCGACACATTGTAGCTCGTTACAAACGTAATTTTTTTTTTAATTCAGAGAAAAAAAGCAAGCTTTGTGTATCAGTCGTAAATCCTTATTACGTCTGTGTGTACATATACGTATGTGTGTGTGTGTTTATGTGTATATTGGTGGTATACGGGTAGATGAATTTAGTGGTTATTTATTTAGCAATGGAATTATATAAGTAACTGTATATCATTGTAATATAATGCTGGGACTTGTAGAATTATTGTGGGATTGGAATTTAAACAATATGCAACTTTTTTTTTGGTCTTACACAAATATAACAATAATGTTAGTTTGAATTGAAAAGAAATTTGTATCATATGTATATTGTTTGTAATATATATTATGTGTGATTTTTTTTTCTTTTATTTGAAGAAAAGTAAGTTGACGTGACCAGTATATATTTATCTTATTCATTGATTTTATATTCTACAATATTTATCACACCCACAAGACAAGTTGGAGTTTGACTTTGGTATATAAAAAATCAAGGATCACGAAAAGAAGAGAATCTAATACAAGAAGCCGAGTAGAACAAATAAAAGTATATAACACACAGAAATCCAAACACAAGAAAAGAAGAAAAAAAAAATAAACGACATTAGAGAGATTTAAAGGTAGGAAAAAAATAAATAAAACGAGAGTAGCAAAGCCAGGCGTCAGACTAGAGAGTATAAAGAGAAGAAAAAAAAAAGGAAGCGCGGTAGCAGCAGCAGCAGCTCGGCGAAAAATAAACTATCCCAAAGTAATTCAGCTTGGATCAATGGCACGGTGGTGTATATGTATATATACGTACACACGTGCAATGCACGTATTTGTGTGAAGAGCTGAGCTCGCGGGACTTTGTATATAGCCCATAGCTTCTCCGCGAGCAAACTCTATACATATATATGGCACATAGTGGTGGTGGTGGTAGAAAAGTTTTGGCGAACGCTTGGGGCTGTCGGTAAAAATAAAGGAGTTTTACAGTAAAGGAATGGCGCGTTTGCAAAACACTGGTTGAACTATTAAAAAAAAGAGAGAGAGAGAGAGAGAAGAGAAATGGGGAGTATACTAAAAGTGAGAGAAAGAGGCGTAAGTAAAAGAGAGAAGGAGTAGAAAAAGGTGGTGTACCTATATACGTGAAAAGGGAAAAGGGAGGGTATATGGAGTTCAAAGGTAAAAGCGAAGCTCAATAATGGCTTGTGTGTGAGCTTGAATTTTAAAGCTCCTCTTGGTAAATAGTGTAGCGCTTCGTAAACTATTTTCTATTACAAATCTAAGGGAATTCGATTGAATTTACGTATATAATGGAGAAAATGCATTTAGGATATATATAAGGTAAAGAAAGGTTTCTGGTTAAAGGTTTTGGTCTTTTTTTACAATGACCTATATTTGTGAATGATTTACTTTCCTTTTACCTACTTATACTAAGTGAATAAACTATATTTTTATTTTTTAATTTATTTATTTATGCTTAAAATTTAAAACTCTTTGAATAAGTACAAAAATTTTTTTATTACTTTTTTTAAAAGTTTTTTTATGGTATTCTACTGTAAAATTTGATTAAATATTAACGTGCAATTTTTTAATTTCGTCAGTTTTTCTGAAAGAAATGAAATAAAAATTACGTGTTATTAACTTTACGGTTAAAAAATATTATTTTTTTTATATTAAATTTGAATAATTTCTTAACATAAAAATGTTGAACAAGATTAATTTTTAGAATCTCGTAAAAGTTAATTTTTAATAATAATTAAAATTTCTCAAACCTTTTCGAATTTAATCCAAATGTATTCAAATATACATTTTTCTCTTATAGCAACAAATATATAAAATTAATCCATTAACATCATTTACTTTTATTCATAAATGTTAAAAATCCATTTACATTTACATTTGTATACCCATTAAAAAGAAAACACCAAAAATTTTATTATAAATATTGTTTTACCCCAAAATATTTATAAAAAAAAATATACCAACACCACCCTACAAACAACAAAATTCTCTCACCAGTTAACAAAATAAAAACGCAAATACCGCAATAATTAACGTTTTCCTCACAATTCTTTCCTCTTTTTCCTTTACACGACAAAGCCATCAAAGAACCCGCGTGAACATGTTAAAAGAAACCCTCCTCTCTCCTCCTTTCTACACACTTATTTTTTTTTTTTTTACTCCCTTTATTTACCGCCCAAGGCAAATTAACGAGCTGTACAAGCTCCAGCACTAAACAAGAGCAAGTCCTGCAGCAATCGTGCTTATTGCCAGTAGCGTGAAAAACTGCATATACATATATAAGGAAGTTCTCTCTTTCTCTTTACGCTCTCGTAGCCGGACGCTCGGATTTTTCCAGCAGCCAGCAGAGGAAAAGCCCTTTGTTCGTCGCGCGCCACAGCGCATAATTTTTTTCTTTCCCCTCCTCCACCACCACCACCACCATCTCCTCTCTTTCGTATCCCGACATCCACAGCCGCGGAAAATTATGCGAATCGCGTAAAAGGCG
Organism: Leptomastidea abnormis; assembly: GCA_030522805.1. Lineage (NCBI taxonomy): Eukaryota > Metazoa > Arthropoda > Insecta > Hymenoptera > Encyrtidae > Leptomastidea > Leptomastidea abnormis. The sequence continues at coordinate 91,882 of JAPYZE010000377.1, forward strand.
CGCGAGCTATTGTGCGCGGGCGGTAGCCGACAAAGAGAACCTTCCTCCCATTCCCCCCCCCCCCACCCTTTTCATCCTACTCCATACTCGTCCTCTTTTTCCTCCTGAGTGCGAGCCGACCCCTTCGGGCTTTTCACGCCGCGCAACCTTTCCACCGTCTTTGGACTGCAGCATTTTTGCCCTCACGTCGTTTCCTTCCGCGCTAACTCCCCTCCTCTTCTTCAACCTTCTCCTTCTCCTCCTCTTCTTTTACAACGTACTTTTTTTTCTCAGCTGGACCGTGGCTTTCGACCTAGCGGCCTTGCCTCTAGCTATATATACTAGCAGCCCACTCGCTTTGCTTGCCTCTCTCTGCTATATAGTAGAGCTTTGGGCTAAAGCTCACTCGCGAGTCTATCCTTTGGATATATGCTTAATTGCCGCGCTCTTGTATACTGACTTACCTGTAGGCTGTAGGTGCGTATGAGAATTGTTCTTCACCCCTCCACCCTCGTCGCCTCCTCTTTTCCCTCTTCACACTTCTTTTCTTACTTTGCTTCTAGTGTTTCGGTATATAACTCTGGCGTTTCTTTACTCAAAGAGTTGCCGAACGCTGTGATGTTCTCCAAGTTCTTTCTCTTTTTTTTTTTTTTCCTGTGGTACTTTATGCTATTTTTTTCTTTCAAAGCTTTTTCGTTTCATTTTCCCGCCTTTTTATTTACTTTTATTTTAATTTTTTCTTTAGTTTTTTTCTTTAAAGCGGAAGTACAGTCTGTAAAATTTAATTCAACTGAGCATTGTTTTGCGAACTGAGAAATTTTCCTAGGGATTTTCACGTTAATTGGTTCGATCCTATGCTATAGCGGGAAATATATGGAATGACTGGAGGAGAATGAAGTTCGGATCGTTGGGTAAAAATAATTGGACCGATAGTTTTAACGAGAATATGATGATTTTTTTTTTTATAACTTTTTTTTTTTTAACCAACTCTTTTTTTATTGTCGGTTGATCAAATCTATGGCAACTAGACTGAGAATTCTTTTTTTTTATATAGAAATCAAACTCTAGTAATAAAAGCACATACTCCTCGTCAACGTCTAACAGTTATTAGATTTATCAGACACATGTACCTATATATTCACATAAAACAAACGCACCGATTTTAAAAACGTCACATTCTTTTTTTCTATCAACAAGCTCACATATATAAAATCCAATAATTGTCTCGACTTTTTTTTAACAAACAAATAATAAAAAAAAATCATTTATTAAAATCGTAAGAGCATGACAATCGTTTTCAACCCTACTATACATACCAAAGAAATACACACGCCACAGCCGCAGGGCAAATAAAAAATAAAAAAAAACAACAAATATTTCTCGCACTGAGTAATAAACGTAAAAACATATTCGTCTGAAATCGTTGGGGCGCGATGATTTATCTTTACGCGCATCTAGTCGCACCAAAGCGCCAACCATACACAATAGAAAAACAGCACGTACACAACCTTCTTCTTTCCGACTATATCTCTGTCTCAATGAAATTTAAAAAAAAAAAAATAAAAATAAAGGAAAAACAAAAAGGATGAGACAAAGTCGTAGAAATAGTCGGCGGCTCGCAAGACAGTAGACAGAGGCGTTTGTTCTAAGAACGAAAAGGTGTCGAGTGTGTGTGTGTGTGTGTAAATGTGTATATGTTCTCGTGGCTTGAGACTAGACGCCCCCATTAAAATAAAACAGTCCAAGTGTCGTATACCTGGTGTATATAAATTTTCCGAGCGCTTATATTTCTTGTGATTTCGAAGCGACAACTTGTTATGACTTTTTTATATACCGAGATTTTTATTACTTTTATTTTTATGATAACTACATATTTTTTAAAAATTTTTTAAATTACGTTTTATTAATTATCGATTATTTTGAATTTAGATCTGTAGAGAAAAATATATAATTAGCCAATAGTAGATCACACAAGGCAAAATATAATACAACTGTAAATAATTACAGCCAAAATATAAAAATTAAAAAAAAATTTTAAGTAAGAGAAAAAACAGCCATGCAGTAGATAACGTCTGGACCTAGTCAGCCAAGATCTTGCCTTCACTAATTACCCTTTAAAACAAAATCTATTTTTACGATCCTTCAGATGGCCTAATTTTATCTCAGACAAAAATTTTCGATTTTATAAAACCATAAAATCGAAATTACTTCAAATTTGATCATTATCAATGTAATTAGGTCATACAAACAAGCACTTTAATAACACTAGTCTTCCTTATCTATATTATATGTAAGCTCCATTTGCATAAGTATTCTCTTAAAATTAATCGATCTTGTACTGCATGATACATAATATTGATTTTAAATCATACTATTATTTACAGAGTGCAAATATCTCGCCCAAATAATGTATTACAGTCAGGCAATAAAGATTTTGGTTTAGCAGAATACTATGTTAAGTTCAACCCACTTAAATAAAAATATGTAAAAGAAGGCAGTCCAGTTTTCTCAACATAATAATGAAATATAGGTCACTAGTGTAAGTATTAGTGATCACAACATAGCTAATGAGGCGATCCAGCTCTTCACCTACACTGTACATATACATCTCTCTCTTTCTCTTTCCTTACTTTTCTCTGTATTTCTCCTTCCTATCCTTCTTAGACAACTATCATAATATACACACATTTTCCAGAGGCAGGCTTATTTACCCCATTTCTCCTTCGCTCCTTTCCTTCCACTTCTCATACATACACATACTCACACACACACACTTGTATGTTCAAGCACAAGAGTAAGTATGTATGCACAACTCTCGAACTTTGGCTACAGCCTCGTGCAGCTTGCTTCCCTGCCTCATACTATACATATATACCTCTCTCTCTCTCTCTCTCTCTCTCTCTCTCTCTTCCTCTTAACCCCCGTCGTTCGTGTAATTAATGCGACGCTTAAATGGTCACCTGTCGCTTCCGTGGAGCCTGCGATTACACTAGCGCACGGGCATATTACGGAGAGAGAGGAGAAGAAGAAGAAGAAGAGGAGGTAGGCTACTTAAGAAACATTATGCCTTGGCACCCGAGCTTTTGTTCCAGACAATGCTTAGTGAACCTCGCACTCACTCTCACTCTCTTGTCTGCATTATTGCTATCTACAATGTCGTCACTTAGCTGAGCAGTGACGCGATTAATGAATAGCTTTAAAAGCTTAAGTGTATATACATTTCTGGGTATAGCTGATGTATGTTATGTTTGAAAGATGAATATTTTTTTTTTATGGTGGTATATTAATATATTTTTTTTTTTTTATCAATAGATTGTATATGTTTGATTGAAACAATTGTTTTTAGAAATTGTAAATTGATAGAATTTTAAGGTCAATGTACTTTACTTTTATTTTATTATTTTTTTACTTTTAGCGTGTAAATAAACTTTGTAAACTAAAAATTGATGTAACAGTAAGCTTTGAAAGAATAAAGAATAGAAGATTACTTTAAAAATAACCTGTATTTACGATACCTTACAAGAACATCCAAGACAAGCCAAAAGACAAACAAGAATAAAAAAAAAGGAAAGATAAATACAAAAATTCGCTACAAAGTTTACATCTGAATAAGAAGAGAAGAAGGAAGAATAAAAGTAGTAAAGATAAAAATGTCAACGCATTAAAAATAAGCCAAAGGGAGGATCGTTCAGCAAAGCAGTTTTTCTTTTTGTGTATACATATCTCTCTACATTGTAACTCGATTCCCTCGAGATATCCGTATAAGCTCTTTCTTTTTTATATTCAAAACGCTTCGACATCTGTCCAACAGATTACAACAACAAAAAATCTAATCCAGTAAAAATCCTTTTCTCAAAATTTCATCTCCTCACATAAAATTATATAGCCTACAAAAGAGTTTAATCAAACCAAGGTACCAAGCCTATATAACGATCGGTTAACACAGGAGTATAAAGCAACATATCAGAGTCCGATCAAGTTTGATTTTGGCTATGCCAAGAATAAGGAAAAAGAGACGTAATAAGTTGCGAAACGTTAAAATAGACGAGATATCGGAGCACACATCTTGGCACAGACTTTGCTATCCGCAACTGAGATCGATCGGATCTCCTGAGTATATACTATAGTAGTAGTAGTAGGTTACTAAGTTCCTCGCGCCTTAACAGCTTACGTAAAATCAAACTTATTAGTTTTGATTTTCGGGACCCTCTTTCCGAGTCTATATCTATAATATACATATACATGTGTGTGTATGTGAGTGTGTATATATAAAGAGAATCTGAAGTTTGAAATTTAAGAGAGTTTCGGGACTTGCTGATAGAAGCACTTCTTGCATATACTAGATGGATATATACACTTACGTAAGTGTTGAGATGCTTAAGTTAAGTCACGGGCGTTTAGCGATTACGACCTGGCATCGCTCAAGATTCTTTTTCTTTCCTTCTTTTTAGGATGTAGTTTAGGAAAAAGTGGATAACTTTGCGAGAGATTGATTTTATAAGGAGCATGAGAGAAAAGAGATGGTGGTGGTTAAGTGAAAGAGTCACTATATATACTAATGCTGTTGCTTCTCTAGCTTGATGTATAGAAGAGTATAAATTTCGCGTCAATTTGCCAATGCTTGAGGTGGAGGAGGAGGAGGAGGAAAAAGTAACGACCGATCGCGATGACGATGCGACTACGGTGTCATTTACAAAGTCTAAATATAGATTGCACTTATTGAATTGTTCATCTATTATACCCATTTCTTTTTTTTTCGATATACTGTGTCTTGTCGTTCCGTTTAGTTATTATGCATTTTGAATAAGATGAGACGAGTGACTATGTGTAAGTATGTATGTATAGATCGTATATATGATGATGATGATGATGAAAGCCATGCAAGACTCTTGCGGATAATAAAGTATGACGACAGAGCTTAGATTACTCTCTCTCGTTTAGAATAAGAAAATTCAAACATTGATATTTTATATATATGACTTTCTTAAGTACTTTTTGACTAAACGCTATATGCTATTACATCGATTATAATTTAAGTATTTTTTTCTAGGCAATTATTATTTTTTTTAAGTAAGGATTTACGTGTAAATGTAAACTATACGCTATTACAAATACTTTTGTATCTTTCTTTTTTATATGATTTTTCCTTATTTTGTCAAAATCAATTTTAAATGTTGCTAAGCAAGATTATTATTTCAATTGTGTATACATTTATTGACCAATGCGTACATTAAATTAAAGAAATATGTCATAACTATATATGTATACAAAATGTAATTGCTTGTATAAGCATTATTTACATCGATGAACACGTAATCAAACTTATTATTATTATTTATCATTGAATTAAACTTCAAGTAAAAGCCCACTTCAGCTAAGTGTTTCAAAGAAAACTGAAAGTCTCTCAAAAAGATCTCAATAACATAAAAAAAAGAAAAATCTTAAAAAGTCCATCGACTAAGCGATCTACATAAAAATATCAAAATACAATTTTCCAAGAACAACTGTACACATACAAAAAGAAAAGTAACTAGTTCGATTAAGTACTTAAATATATGCATATACGCATATCAATTTACTAATAAAATCACCTCAAATGCGAATATATAGAAAATTTACTTCACTTTCCATAACAGACATAAGTACACTTCATACTTTAACATCAAACAAGAAAAATAAAAAAGAAAAATATGAAACGACAACCTATACTCGTCATACCAGTATATTTCACATATACTTGAGTACAAACAGCATCAATGCCCAAGAATATATCGAAAGAGAAAACGTTCCATATACATGTCTACAGTACAGTACATTCTTGCTATGTTGCATCTCATTCAAGCAAGCGGTCACGATTATCGATCATCCTTCCTTCAAAGTATACACATAATCTATATTCCTCTCTATCTCTCTTTTCTTTACCTCCTTATATCCACAGCAAAAGCTAATCTACATTATCGGTAAAACGAAAAGGTATTATATAGGCCCTCCCTTTTCGTTCACCTCTATACCACGCGCGCGTGTTCTGGCCCATCGATTAAAGTTTACGACCTTTCTCTCTCTCTCTCTCTTACTCTCACTTACTCTCTATTTCGCTTGTGTGTGTCCCTCCGCATAAACGTTACAACTTTCCTCGTTAAGCTGGCGCGGAAGTTTAAGCATATACGACCACCACCACCACCACCACTACATATACGCCTATATAATGCTGGCAAAGCATCAGGCCGCGACGATAGGTAACGCTCTTCTACTCTCTTTATCCTTTCTCAACCTGCATCCACATAATATACATACGACGCTCCTCATCCTTTTCTTCCTCCTCCTCCTATCCACAATAATTCTGGCCCTCGAATTTCATAGTCTCTCTATGACTATATATATGTATATACATGTAACCTTCTCTCTTTCTCTTTATCTTCATCTCCGAACACTAAATGCACTTGTAGGTACGATGCTGGTCCATATTTTCGCGAACTAAATTACCAAGTTGTTGATCACGAGGGGATATATAAAATATATATATCGGTAGGTACATTTGCATTGATAATGAGCATTTCTAAAATTCTCGCTCTCTTTCTCTCTTACTATCATATACTATAGGCTCATCGTCTATATATTATACGTGTTGGAAGAGATGCGTTGGATGAAAATCGAATATTTAAACCGAAAATTCGCTAGGGAGAAGTTAAATGTATGAGTTTATTTAATGTCAGGTATATAATATGTACGAATAAATATAAATAAAATAGAATGGTCTTTTAAATAAGTGGGTAATAATACAAGCGATAATAAGCGAATTTATAGGATAGAAGTTAAATGATAAAAATAGCAGTGCAATTATTATATATATATGTATATTCGTACCAACGCTTTTTGGTATATACAAGCTTTTGAATTATTAAGGCAATAAAATTTTGCGCTAGACAAACAGCATTTAATATATACGAATGCACACACAATTTCAAGCTTATCCATTTTCTCCCAGCTCACTACTACTGTACACCAATGTGTATTTAAGCTATATATGGATTTCTTTTTGTTTTTACGCGATATTTCTTGTAGCAGACCTATGTGAAAAGAATTGCAGGATGGAAGTGATATTCTAGGTAGGGTTTAGATGCATCTACCGCAAACTCGACCATATACAGCCGATTATTTCTTCCTTCTCTCTCAACCATTTTTTTTCTTCTTATTTCTACCATTCCGTGGCCACATCACGTAGCTCTGCATCGTCTATATAATATAGAAGTGTATCCGTTCTGTGATTCACGATAACTTCGTTGAAGGAAGCGTCGATTTTTTTTTTTTTTACCTGATATCCTCTTTCGCTCCACTTATATATATATCCTTTTCCTGTGTGTCGTATATTATTCAAGTCGATTCGTCACTATACCATTCAGACGACGTATATTGCCAAGTCTAATTGGTTGCGGTAAAAAAAAAGAAAAGATGGTTAGTTAGTTGCATGTCTGGAGTAAATAAAAGTGTCAAGAGATTTGTTAAAGTGTCTAACAACGAGAAGACGTTTATATTAAATCAGCTGTTAATTTAGTTTAGACAATGATAAATAACGTGTTTTTTTTATTGAATAATTTATATAGATTCTTGATGTAGTTATATTTTCAATTTCGAAATACAAAATTAAAATGAATTTTTTAAAAATACTTCTATTTTTTTCGTAAGCGCAAATTTAAACTAAATTTTTGAAAACGAGTATAGTCTAGACTATTCGCATCGTTATTGAATCGAAAGATTCGTTTAAGAAAATTGAAAAGTGTACCTCTTCCGAAATTTCGTTAAAATTTAATCCATTAAATTGAGCTTCCAAATCATTGCTACGTCCTCGATAAATACCATTTGCTATATATATACATACTCGTCTTTTCGGGAAAAACTGATTAAACTTTCAACGTTTCGAAAGATTACGGTAGAATTCGAACTACCAGAATCAGCAATCCACCTTTAAGAAGAAAAAAAAAAATCAATTTTACCAACAAAATTATCTGGTACATACAAGACCAAATTTAACTTAAACTGCACATTACGTTAAATGTACCGCATTAATTTACAACGACGTTTACAATTTGCTTGACTGAGCTTTAACATAAAGACTCGACAATACATAATTCACCAAAATCAATCGGTCCAAAACGAGCTTTCAACCTTATATATGTATGTATATACGTTTTACTTAGCAGCAAATTCGTACTGATTACACTAAATAAGTAAAAAAAAGAAGCAAGAAGGTAGTATGTATACATACATAGTACACGAGTAGTTTAAATAGATTTCGTACACTCCATTTATGTAGCCAACTAGTGTATATACATGTCATGTCAGTCAGAGCAAGAGGGTGTGGGGGGGGGGGGGGGTCTGTCCTTGCATTCAAATGTAAAAGCACATATAAGCCATCAGGAGGAGTACAAAGGCACTAATGGTCTTCGTGACTCGTGGTAAAAGCAGGCTTCTATAGCATTTGAATCAATTTTACCTATGTATATCTATGTACTCTCATGCTCATCGGTTGCATTATAACAAATCTACAGATATATCTATAGTTGAACGCACATCGATAATATCTTTGAGTTAAGAGTAAATATTTACTTGGACTTGGTAATCGCGCAGTAACAAAGTAGTACATCCAAGTACATCAAATTTATCCAAGTGTTTGCTCAAGCATTTATGAAAGACACGTTATACAGTTTTGTGTGTCAAACAATAAGCCTTAACACTGACGATTTTTTTTTCTTCTACATGGATCGATAAGTCAAAAAAGAATCCAGATCTCTGGAACCTTACAGGAGATCGAAACCAATAGGACCATATAATATACCATCTAACGCGACATAATACTTTATAAAGTCGGGAAGTAAAAGTTCAATGGACCCCCGCGCACGGAGGTAGAGTATAGAGTTTAGGGAAACCGATGCCGATACGATTAGAGAGACACAGAGAGAGATACAGAGCATAAAGTTTATACGGCTCGCATCTGGGTCGACGGATAGGTATATGCACCAGGACTACATATACAGGCGCCAGGCGCTGCACATACGGCGGGGATCTCCGCGCCTGACGAAGGAAATGGGAGGATGAAGAAGAGGGGGTGGAGGAAGGTTGCGCAACGCGCCGCCTACATATACACGTCGGCAGACGAAGAGAAAGGGGAAGATGACAGGGGCTTTCCGTTTATTGGTTTCGGTTCTTCGTCTCTCTCTCTCTCTCTCTCTCTCTCTCTCTCTCTCTTCTTCTCTTGCTGTAAGGTATATGTATAGCTTGTGTTCTCGCTTACTCGTTCGCCTGCTTGGATGGCCTCTTTGGAATCTCGACCGGCAACGGAGACGACAACGCTCGTCGCTTATTGTTGCCACGAGGAAGCGAGCTACTTTCATTGCGAGTGGGCTACCTGATTTAGGAGAGTACAGAGGAAGAGAGAGAGGATGCTTGAATTAAATGCTGATTATACGACGAAAACGGATAGTATGTACCCCTGGAATTTTGAGAGTGACTATATGCTGTCCAATACTTTGTAGAGTAAATTCTGATAATATGATTATTTAAAAAGTAAATTTTTTTAATAATAGGAATTGCAAATATTAATGCAAAAAAGAACCATGATGTGTTTGTTTTAAATTGATTTAAAAGAAAAAAACAAAGATTGAATTGCATTTTCATTCAGTTTGTGGAGTAATACTCAAGATGTATTGAACCAATTTCAAAGACCTTCTAAGAAACACCTCTCACGATCTTTTTGAAGTTGATTTGCAAAGACATGACTATGGAGATGTGAGGAAATAATAGTCTTCAATGCTATTTTATATAACGTTGAGTTATATTCAAGTAAACTCTCAAAAAATATATCAACGATTGTTTCAAATTGATATTATTTGATAAATTATTTCATAGAATGTTGAATTATATATTTATAACAAATAATTATTTTATTGCTTAAAAAATATACTAATGCATAAGATTATGATCAAATTTAAATAAATATTTTTATAAATGACGGATATTTAAAACAATAAACTAAGGGATCCTATTTCTATAAGGTAGGGGACTTTTTTACCAGCTTTTAAATCATTTACAAAAAATCATATAATTAAATTTTATAAAAATTATTCATATAATAAATAAGCCCACCAACCTTTTTTTAGATCCCTTGTAAAAAGTAATGTCCTCCTCCGTCTTTTCCCTTAATATACCATTGTTGAGTTTTTCTTCGATGCAGACATCTGGATACATTATATTTTTATTGTGGCACATTTTACTGGATAACCTTTAATAAATAATAGATTTTATTAACCTAATTTCAGATTTTTTATATTTCATTTTAAAAAAAATATTTTTGATGTAAATATAGGTAATACATACAAAATCATGAAAAAAAAAATTTAATTATTTTGAATAATCAATGAATAACACTTTTTTTAAGTTGACAAATGAAAATCAGATTCATTAAATTATTGTTTAAATTTGGATAGACAGCAAATTTCAATGAAAAAAAAATTTAAAACAATTCAAGCACTAAGCCTTAGAAAATTAACTTCTTAAGAGAAATGCATTGTTGTCGCGACACTGAACAGGCTGGCTACATTGATAAAGTACATACAAAGGAACATTACCTTTTCTTTGCTGCTGAAGTTAAAGTAATCGTCGAAAATCCACAAGTTCGTTTTTGGTTTGACACATCTTTACAAGCAAGTCCATCTTTGACTGAAATATCGACAGTAATCAGCAGCATTGAACTCTCCATATTAAACGTTTGCAAATATACGTGTAAGAATCAATATCTGTTTATTTTTCTACGTAATATATAGGTATATCTACATCCAACAAACATAACCTTGCTTTATAACTCGCGATAATTAAATATTAAAAACGAAAACTAACATCGATACAAATATTTTACATTCACGAACAATAGCAACGACAAAACGCAAAAATCGCTGGAACTGCCAACGTATTTTTTCAAATCTTACTCACTCACTCATTAATTTACAATGTTCGTTTGTTTTTCCCAACCGTTCGTTGTCACACTTTTTTGTCTATTTATATTTCTGAACTTATTAGTCTACGTTTTTCTCCATTTTCGATGAAGAAAATTTACTATAAACTCACGGATACACGCAGTTTACATTAAGATAAACGAAAAAAATGGCTGCGATTGCAACCGCCAAGCCAACGTATTTTTTCAAATGTCTCACTCACTCACACTCAATAATTTACTATGTCCGTTTGTTTTTTCAAAGCGTTCGTTGTCACACTTTTTTTATCTGTTTATATCGCATAGTTATTAGCCAATGTTTTTTTGGATTTTAGACGAGAAAAATTAACTAAAAAATCGCGGATACACACGCAGTTTACATTACGACGCGAAATCACTGACCGAACAAGAAGGAACCGGCCGGACGCCGGTATGCACCTGTCTCACTTTATCGATAATGTCGTTACCGCGTTGATCGAACGTTTGTTTTTTGAATATTATTTATTTGATAAGACAAATTTTATAATAATAAATTTAGTTTAGATTGTTTATTTATTGTAATGTATTAACGAAATCTAAATTATAAAGGATAATTAGTATAGAATGAATATTTTTCATTTAAAATATTTTATAACAGTAATCGAATGTTTATTAGTAACGAAAATTTTATAATCGCAACATCACCGATGAAAAAAGACAGACATATATAGTTCTCTACTTCCTCCCTCTCGTAGTCGTTGAATTCATATATGTTTGAGTACAGTGTCGAGGGTGTCGAGTGTGTTTATCAATATCATTTTCAAACAAGTTTTTTTTGTTAAATGTTTAAAAATATTTATTTACACTTTGATAAACAGGCCAAAAACAAAGTCAAATACCCGATATGTCAAGGGACGAAGAAAACAAACGTCCACTAAAAGGTGAGTGCTTAATAATCATTAAGCTTAAGTTAAAAAAGTCCAGCTGTTATAATGAATTCGTCAAATAAGTAGTTTGCTATTGTTTACAAGCACGTTTTTTATGTGAAATTATTTTTGTGATAATTAATTATCGCAACTCGTAACCATGATACTCAATACAAGGTTATGTCGATTGAATATAGATATACACAATAAATACACTATAAAATGTATAAATATTTACTATCAAATGTTTGATATTCATATTCTTAATTGTTTGAAATTTCAGGCAGCTGTAGATCCTTTGTCACTGAGTTCTATTTTATGGCTTTTTGGAATTTAAAGATTGACTTGTGGAAATGAGTTTAGCTAAAACAAGTTTATTATGAGATTTGACAACTTATTAACTTTAGCTGCTAAAAAAAGGTATGGTAATGCTATTTGAAATACATAAATTACGTAAAATAATATAGTTATGTATAGTCATACTACAATGTTGCGACAACAATGCATTTCTTTTACATTGTTAGTTTTTCACATATCTTTTTGAGTGCATGTATTTTACCCATTACTATTATAATAAATTATTTATATAAAGTATACAAATATTCAAATACCTCAATATAAACATGTTCTTAATATTCAACTTTATTATATGATTAATTTAATAAAATTATATAAATTTTTGAAAAAGTCTAATATTTAATAATTAATGAACAATGTTATTTGTTAAAGGGTCTTGAACGTAGATGTGTCAAAGTGTAAATAATGTATCGATATGTTTGCATCAAAGCAGAAATTGGCAGTGATAACTTATACTGGCCTCAAAGAAGTATATAATGACTACGATTACTGAGTGATTTGTATTAAAGATCACCAAGAAGAAATTTTAGTATTTGAAAGGATAAATAAGGCTAAGCTGCTATCGCTCTTCACAAGAAACCTAATAAGGTTAGTGGTCTTATCTATCACATTAATTATATTTTTTATTTTTTATCAAATACAATAATATAATTTCTTATCAAATATAATTTTATAATTTTTTATAAACTGACATACAGTTAGTGGAATAATTTTCTATTTTACAGAATGATATTTTTATTGATTATTCATATAAATGATTTACAAAAATATTCATTTAAATATTTTAATAATTTATTTAATTATTTAAGATGTTTACATAAATTTTAAGTTTTCAAGTAAATTAATAGAAAATAAAAATTAAATAATAATTTACTCCAGTTAATCTCGGTTTCTCTTCATAATTAATAAGGGACTGGTAATTATCAGAGGGTAAGCCTTGTATGCTTACCAAAGTCGAAAGTGTAATACGCTTATTCGTCTCGATTCTCGATAATAATTAATCGCTGCCAATCCAGGTTAATGGACGCTTGTAAAGACCCTTGCAACAAAGCGGCCTTTTAAGACCAGAAGATTGGTGAAGCTAAAGGGAGAGAGAGAGAGAGAGAGAGAGAGAGAGAAAATACAGGTACTGTAGGGGCGTTATACATTACCCGCTTTAAAAGCCACCTCAACCAGCTCGCAAATTTTCCTTTTTTTTTTCTTTCCATCCCAACTTTAAGCGGTCGAGTCTCTTACGTGTAACGACTAGACAATATCAAGCTCCCTATGTATATATATCCTCCACACGCGCGTTATCGCTCGTTTCACGGGGGAGCTTTTGCAGAAATCGATTTTACCAGGCGCAACCTATTCCGCGTAAAATTAAGCGTCCCATGTTTTCCTCTCTCTCTCACGTACACGCCCTCCCTAAAGCGACTTAATTAATCGAACGGAGGGAAGTTCGCGCGAACGAACTTGGTTTCAATTTTGCGCGAGGAAGAGTGAAAGAGCGAGTGAGAAGGAGAATTACCAAGAGGTAAGGCGTGTGCAGCGGCTGCATGCTTGCATGCTAGAGACATAGAGGCTTATAAATGTGTGTAAGACGTCTACACAGAATCGAGCAGCAGCAGCGTACAACGACTTTGATTGCAACTGCTCGAAAATTAATTTCGTTCGATTCGCCGAAAGGCTTTCGATTTGAGGATGGCATGTATAATTTCGTTGGGAGCAACGCACAGTCAGCTGATCATTTATGTCTGCGCGTTCATTTCGTTTCTGGCTTGAGCTAAGTATATGCGTTGACAAGTAAGGAGCAGCGTAAGGAATTATAAGGATAGTCGTCGTCTTCTATTCATTTTTTTAGGCACTATAATTGTATATGTAAGATTTGAGATTTATCGTTTTGATTTGCGATCTTTTAATAATTGAAAATATTTCTTTAGTTCTAATAATAAAATTAATTTCAGCTTATTATACATAAAAGTGTCTGTATAGGTGTTAGATAAATTCGAAATATTTATCTTATTTTAAGGATCGTATATAAAATACGTATATGATATTGCAAAAATGTAATAAATAATTGTACTATCATGATTATAGTCAAGATATATATAGAACGATGATGCAATTACAAATTAACGTACGAATTAACAGCTCATAAATAACTCTTTGTTAAAAAAAAAAATTTTTTTCCTATTTTTATAATTGTATTCCATTATTAGACACACTATACGTTGAAACACTTTTCGAGCACGAATACAAAATTGATACGTATTCAATAATGAAAGAAGGCCGCTACAACGACGACGACGTCGCGTCATCATAATGCGATAGAAAAGAGAGTAAGAAAAGAGAATTGAAAATAAAATATTACCACATAATTCTATTTTAAAACAATTGTTCTTAAAGCTATAAGGTATACATACTTATAACTACTACTTTATAGCGGTAAAAATTATTAGAATACATAATGAATTGCGTCAATACTCTTAAGACTTACGAAACTTTAAATCCTACTTCGATCTTTTTATATATACTTATATACACATATGTATAAAAAGACTGTTAAAGAAGTGATCTCCACCACTGGCGCCTACAGATCGGTTAAAAGAAAAGGAAAACGAGAAAAAATAAGAAAATAAGATAAAAATCCTTACTTCTCGCACGTGTCCGAGGTCTTTTTCTTAACAAACACATACACATCCTAACAAGTATAGCAATAGCGAATCACCCTCTCTTTTAATTACAAAAAAAAAAAAACACAAATCTAATTCGACCAGTAAGTACATCAACAACAATATATGTACATAAGTATCAATCTCAAAAGTGATAGACTCATGAGAAAAACAAATAAAGAAGAAAAAAAATAAACAAACAAACACCTTACTCATTTAAAAAAAAAAAAAAAAAGGTATAGGTACCCTATCACACCACGATAGAGAGCGTCGACATGTAAATCGTGCACGCTCGTTACAAAACGGAAAATCAAAAGGAAAAAGGCTTTGACTATAGTATAAAAGGGATAGATGAGAAGGAGGAGGAGGAGGGATATAAAGAAGCAAACATATATAAAACGTCTGCTACTGCTACAGCTGCATATATACAGACGCATTATAGCATTGGAAAATCGAAGGATGCACCGATTGTGCCGTCGTCTGTATATACTCGTCGTCGTCCGGTGTGCGGGGGAGAGTAAGAGAGAGAGAGAGAGAGAGAGAGAGAGAGAGAGAGAGAGAGAGAGAGAGAGAGAAGAGAAATCTTCGCGCATCTATCTATATACGCGATCCTCGACGTAAGTCTCGAAACTCTTATATGCACATACACATACACACACATACTAAAGTTGCCAACACAGATGAGAAAAATCTTGTGCAATCGTATATCTTTTTCTTCTCTCTTTTTTCCTCTCTCACTTATATATGTCTGTATATATGTGTAAATAATATCTATACGTATATATAAACACAAACAGAGAGGATCAGCTGCTGCATCTTAGCTACTGAAACACACAGAGAGAATAAAAAAAAAAAGAGAAAGAAAAGAAGACAGCTGTAGATCGATGCTTGCTGAGCTGTTAAATTAGATCAGACGAGAGGAGATGTGGTATATTGCTTAAGCCTATATGGTAGTAACCAAGTAAGTTGGTATACAGCCCAGTGGTAAAGTATAAATACAGGACCTTCTGAAGATGATATATTTATAACGTGTGTAGGATGAGGATGATGACAATTGTGTATTGATACTAATATTCTTGGCAGTATGGTTACATATACTGCATAGCACTTTGGAAATCGAGTTGTCGTATACAGGCCACCATCCAATCCATGTCCTTCACGGAGACGCGCTTGGATCACATCTGATGTACTGCGGAATATGAGCGGGAGTGAAGAAGAGAGAATGTAGGCATTTATATGTATATGTAACTGTAGAACGCGACACTCGTGCTTGGTCAATGGTTATATGCCTATAGAGCATCTTTTAAGCTACTGTTTACTATTTTCTAGCAGTTTTCAGCATATCGTGAATATATAATTTTTAATATATGTATATATTGAAATATGGTGATCGGTATCGGTATAATACTTATTGAACTATATGGAAGAAGAGATGCAATAAATGTATTAAAATGCTACTGCTGCAATTTTTGACGGACGTCTTTTATATAGTTGGAGAACGTTACGCTAAACGATTTGATTCATATGGCTTGGATAAAGTCGTTGAATTTGATCAATTTATGCATCAATATTATGTATAGGCATACATAGGATAGATCGTATAGGTTTCAAAGAGCTCTTGTGTAATTGGGCGTTGGGTAAATTGTGGTATTTTCAAATTAAGTTTCAGGAATTGGCCAATTGAATTCTCTTGATTGAATATTTACCTATCCATGGGTTCGGCAATTTAAATGTTATCATAAAAGTAAGTGATGAGAGCTGTGATGTTCAAAATGTAATTCAATGATATGCAAACAATTTTTGAATACTATTTGGTAAATTGATAAAGGATGGTCTATAAATAATTGATGCTGTCATTTAAAAAGTGCGTGTTTTTCTATTCACAAATAGAATGTTTTTACTCAATCTTGCTGGAATGCATTTATGTGCATGTAAGCAAAATCATCACATCACCTAAACAGACTCCTGAGTCTCGAAAAAGCGAGGAGTCTGATGGTGTAGCTCGGTGGAAATCAAAATCATCGCATTACCTAAACAGACTCCTGAGTCTCGAAAAAGCGAGGAGTCTGTTGGAGTGGCTCGGTGGAAATCAAAATCATCGCATCACCTAAACAGACTCCTGAGTCTCGAAAATGCGAGATGTAAGCATACCTCCTAAAATAATATTTTGAATATTCTTATATATATATTTTTTTGTAAAAAAAAATGTAGGGAAATATTATTTTTAATCGTTCACGATTGTACACCAAAAATATAGAAGATAATCATTTTAAACGTCATTTAAGCTAATTATAATACAAATTACAAAAGAAGATCAAAAATAAAAAAAAGAAAAACAGACTCAATAGTAAATAAAGAAAAACATCTGTACAAAATCCTTTAAAACCATTCCATTACGTTGTGTTCAAATAAATACAGGTATAATACCCTGTATATACACAATCGACAAATAATCACAGCACATCATGACTCTTGCATTACACCGGTGTATACAAGGTTTGCAAAATCAAAAAGAATAAAATCGATATCTAACCACGGGGATCCCCCTTTACCCCCATTTACACATATATATAATCGATATATACCCCATGAGAGAAAGAGAGAACTCTCTTAAGACCTGCCGCTACTAAGACGTGCGGGGAGTGAAGTGAAGGAGGAAAAGGAGGAGGGTAAGGCCAAAAGATCAGACCAGCAAATGCACAAACAACACACACACACACACACACACACACACATATATATAACATCAGTAGTAGTATTAGCAGTAGCAAAATCCAGAAGCCAAAAGGATCACGCGAACAAATAGTAGCGCGTGCGCGCCAAGAGGTACCTATAGTGTGCTTGGTTGGTTGTCTACCCGTAGCGATCTATTGCTTAATGCAGTTGGTGTATGTGTATGAAGGTATATGTACGTGCACTGCTATTTTACCGCTACTACTGGGGGTAGCATCGTTGGAACATGTATGAAGGGGGAGGAAAGAGAGGAAAGCAAAAGCATCGATCCCCAACTCCTCCTCCTCCTCCTTCTACTTTGCCTCTTTCTCCTAGTAAGAGATCGCGCGACGCGAGCCTCAAGAATATCAATAAAGATCGGCTCGATAGCGTTTGGGGGGTATATACAATGTCTGTATATGTGTATAAATGTATTGGTGCATGCGTGTATATGTAGTGTAAGGAGTCTTTTCGTGGTATGGCCCTGGGGGAAATTAAGCTATTCGACGGGCGAACTACACTGTTTGGTGTTGTATTTGTAGTTGTGTAGAAGAGCTACTATATACCTACATGTTAGAGGTATGTCGATGTTACGGAATTTGACTATACTCTCTGTGTTCTATGTGAAATAAAGACATATTGTATTGTTCCGCTTGTTTGTATAAGAGAGAAATAAAATTGTTTTTTATTTTTATTTTATTTTAATAAGTCAATTATTTTAAGAAAGATGACAATAAATTTTGTATAGATTGAAAAAGGTATTGAAGATATATAGTTTATTAGATATAAACAACTGCAGTAGCACATTTTGTTTTCTCTATCAAGAAAGGATGAGATAACTTAAGCGATGATACAGAGCTGTGCTTTACACGGCTATAACACAATGGTACCGATGAAAGTTTATACCGATCTTCTTGATATTGCAGTACCGATACAGTCTTTTTTTTATTACGAAATAATTGAGATACCTAACAGATAAGCTAATGTTTACAAAACTATGCGTGCAATATAAATAGAAAAAAAGTTCGGGAAAACCAAAAAAAAGTGGCTAAATGTCGTGATACCAAATAAATTTCGTTATTAAAGTCAAAAATCATTTCCAAGTGCGATCGCTACTCGAAAACGTCTTCAACTAAACGGAGCTAAAATAAGCTCTCGCTCGTTTATATATACTCGTCTTACGCGTCAATTTTATATCACATATGTACCTATATACATATACATATAAATTTAAACATAAAACTATTTTCGATTGCCATCGACGATAGCAATATTAAATGTCGAATGACGTAAAAGCAATAAAATACATTCTCGAGCTCGTAAAGTGTGAGGAAATTCGCGAGAGAAGCGAGATATCACATCCGCGACGACGACAACGAAGACGGGGGAGTTTTAAAGAAAGACAGCATAGTGTATATATATGTATAAAAAGGATTGAAGAAGGGATGAGAGGAAAGAGGTAGATCGCGGCGCGCGAGTTAGATGGATCGGTTGCAAGGAGTTGCATTTATATATATATA
>JAPYZE010000379.1:0-42538 GCA_030522805.1 Leptomastidea abnormis
ATTATTTAGAAATTAAATCGAAATTCAATAATACTCCATAAGCGCCTGTACAAATTTGCCTTATGTTGGGTTGTAAGACGGTCGCAGACGTCACATTCCTACCGAATTCGTGACACCAATAGTATGATGAGTGTACAGAAGATAAACTAATTGGTTAAATTACAATTTTCTAATTGTAATCTAATTTTTTTTATGAGAATGGTTCCATATACCTTACTGGTCATAACCTAAATCAAATGTTTTAGGTTTTATGTTTTAAACCTCGCTAGATTTTACTTGAGTGTATTAGTTAATTAGTTATGAACTACTAATAGGATATTCATTACTTATACTTTTAAAATATAATGTTTATTTATTTAGGTTCAGTTACAGAATTAAAATGGAAGTTGAGAAAGTAGATTCCTTCTTAGACAATTGTCAATCACATGTCCTTAAGACACTTGATGAAGTGTCTGAAAATAAACAAAGTCGTTTGCTAATATATATTGATAATTTGTGAGTAATTTTTATAAGAATCATTTTTTATAAATTGAAATATATTGAAAATATATTTAACATTATTTTTAATCATTTTTTTTGCAGAACAAATATAGAGGATATGTATCAAAAGAAAAATAAAGGCTTAAAGTCTGAAAATTTGAAAATCAAGATAGATTACAGGAGGAAATTTAAAGGTATTTTTAAATTTTCTTAAAACATTTAAATAATTTTTGTAAAACACGACAATAAAATAAAATTTTTTTAAATTCTAGATCCTCTTGTTGGATTAAGCAAGGAAAATTTCTTAAAAAACATTTTCAATTCTGCTCGAGAACTGCTGAAATCTAAGGAACTGCCTGGTTTTTACAGGTTGCATGAGGCTAGATTACTTTGCATATTGTTGGGAATTGAAAAGAACATTTATTCTAATTGGATGTAATTGGTGTTAATAAAGATTTCTTAACAACTAAATGAAGTTATTTATCTAAAGCTAAAAGTGTAAATGTAAATCTAAATTTAGATATACTAATAAAATAATTTTTATTAAATCAATTTCATTAACTATTTTGGTTTCTGACACTTGTTTTTTTAACTTTCAATTATTAATTATGTTTCCCTTTTTTTATTTATAAATATAATTTTTCCAACCTACATACATGCAAAAATGTAAGTATACAAAGATAAGTATTATTACAAGTTTTTCCATTTTAAAGTTTGTAAAACGTGAAAACTTTAAAATAATTCATACAACTTGTACATACATGAAAGCTTGTGCACGCAAGTCTTGCTACGTGCTGACATCAGTCGTATCCTAATCCTAAGCAGTAAGCAAGCAAAAAATATATACATATGTATAGCAGTGCACAGTGAAAACTGGAGACAGTACAATCGTCGTCCATCAATAATTTCTAATATTAGCAGTACACATTTGCGCTTATTTATTACTGTTGCAAAAAGTTAAAGCATATAATTTTTTTTTTATTTAAATGTATTTACATATGTATGTGGTTCGTTGTGAAGTATCATTATTGCTATAAAATTTTATTCATTTGTAAGGTTATGATTTTATGTGTACAATTGCTATCACGTATTTTATATTAAATTTTATATTAAATCAACAGCTAGTAACGTCTAACAAACATATTTTGAAAACATGTAAGTAATTTTCTATTTGTCATTATATTTAATTTTGTTCAATACAATAAGCAATAGCTATTAAAATAAATTGAAATAATAATTTTTAACATTGCAATTTTAAGGTTAAAACAATGTTTGATTTATTTTAAATATCTTAAATAATGTTGTTTATCAACTTCTTACAAATATAATTAATTTAAAATATGATTTTTCCTTTAGAATTTCACCAAGATGACTGAAGAATGGAGAACAACAGCTTTCCGACAAAGCATGATTCAAAAAATGTAAAATAATTATAAACTTATTTATAATTTTTAATATTTTTAAATCATTTTACTTGATTTTTTTAATATTATTTTTTAGAGAAGAACAAATACAACAGTTCCAGACTCCCATGGCTAAAAATGTTAATGATATGGAAAGTCACGTATATAATAGATCTAATTCAAAGGTAAATTATTTAGTTTTAATTTAATCAATATAAATGGTTATTTTGTTATATCATAGATTTTAAAATTATTTATAAAATTATTTACTTTTCAGGAAGAATATTTGAATTACATAGCCAAGTTTTTGATGTACATTAAAAGTAAATATCCAAGTTACTATTTTATTCAACAAAAGTTTTTATTTTAAAAGATGTAAATTTAATAAATTTAATACTTTATAATTTTTTTTATAGACTATAAAAAGCCAATGAATCAGGGAGTTAATAATCCCAATGCAGTTCAAAAAGGTATGCAAGGTCCAATTGGAGCTTTACAGTCACTTGCCCTTCAAGGTACTAGTAATAATACTAATAATATAGGAATGCAAGGTCCAGGTCAGAATCAACCAAATATGGGACAGCAAGTAGGACCTAGTGGTGGTGTTGCAAGTAATTGTGCGTATATTTTATACTTTTTGTCCAGCACAAAACAATTAAAAATAAGTAATTGATATCATGACCTTAATTTTACAGTGCTGCAAACCTTAACTCAACGTCCAGCACAGCAAATCAATATACAACAAGCTATGCATAATAAGATGTCTGGGATGGGCATGCTGCAAAATCAACAAATGGGCTTGAATCAGATGGGTCAACAAATGGGGCAACAAATGGGACAAATGCCAAATATGCAAGGTAGCCCAATGATGAATCAGATGAATCAAATGAATCAAGGAAACATGCCTCCACAAATGGGTTCTCAGACAAATCAACCACAACAGATGGGTGGACCTCAGATGGGACCTGGCCAAATGCAACAATCTATGCAGGTATAGCTACATTTTATAAATTAAATATATTTATTTATTAATAAACAGTCCTCTGGAATAAAAATTTTAATAATAAAAATGTAATAGAAACATAAATTATTTTACATAATTTTATCAGTTTTTTAATATTCACATTTTTTTTAGAATCCAATGCAAAACCAAATGGGTGGCCATCAACTAGGAGGTCCAATGAACCCAGGAATGCAGCCAACAATGCAACCACAACAATCTCCTTCACAACAACAACAACAACAACACATAAATCAAATGAATGCAGCTCAAATGAATGCAGCTCAAATTAATGCAGCTCAAATAAATGTTAATCAAATTTCACAACAGCTTAGTCATATGCAGCGCAAGGTATATAAGTTACAAGATTTTTTTTAACAAAAACACATTATAATTTAATTTTACTACTTAAAAGAACCTAATTTATTACTAAAGAATTTTTTATTTTTGTATTATAAAAATATTATTGAATTAGCCAAATGAGATGATAAACCCTGCATACCCAGGACAAAGAAATCTAACTCCAACTCAATTCTTGGGTCAAAGTCCTTCACCTTCTGTCCCAAGTCCAAGTGGTCTTGGTGCTCCAGGAAGGTAATATCAGCTGCTTTTTAATTAATGATAATATTTTAATTCTTCTAATTAATTAAATGTTTTCTACAGCAATCAAATGGTTCCTTCACCTGCATTGGTTCCCTCGCCAAATCCTCAACATGCAATGCTTGGTGGACCGCGATCTATGGGTAAAAGAATAATTTCATTTTTGAATTTGAATTATTTTTTAAATCTATAATATTTGTATTTAATCTCATGAATTGTGGAATTCTTATTACTTGTAGCTATGGCACCATCCCCAAATGCTTCTTTAAATACACCTGCTGGAATTATTGGTGGTGCAGTATCTAGTCCTTCACAAGATGACCAAATAGCTTGTAAAGAAAAAATTCAAAAATTACGTAAATATATAGATCCTCTAAACAAAATGATAATAAAGTTAACCAACGATGGATGTAAGTTAAAAAAAAAAAGAGATAATAATATAGGCTTTTTAACGTAAATATTTCTAATTAATTTTCTTACTTATTTAGATACTGAAAAATTATACAAAGTAAAGAAACTTTTGGAAATTTTAACAAGTCCTAGCTCTGTGAAATTGGATGTATTGCAAAAATGTGAAGTTGCTTTGGAAAAAATGGACTTTAAAAAATTTGAAGCCAGTACAGGACCAGGACCCTGTATACCATCTAGTTTGAAAGAGCATTACTTTTTGACTCCTCTTCTAGAAGTTGTAAATACTCTTTTACAAAGTCCAGTTGCCAATCATACTTTGCATCGAACATTTAATCCTTGTGTAGAAGCTTTATTTGGACCAGAAATTAAGTATGTATTTTTTTTCTATACAAATAACAGAATTTTATTTTTTAGTAATTTATTAAATATTTTAATTTTTATTTATAGGGATCTTCCACCACCATTAAAGAGAAGAAAAATTGAGGAGCCACAGAGTGAAATACCAGACATACTTCAAGGAGAAATAGCTCGCTTAGATCAGAGATTTAAGGTAATTCATATTTGATAATCAATTTAAATTTTTAAAATAAATGAAAATAACATAATCTATGATAACAGGTGAGTTTGGACCCAGCTCAACAAAACGGTTCTAAGTGTATCCAACTTATATGCTGGCTTGACGACAAACATCTTCCTTGTGTGCCTCCAGTAAATGTAATCGTTCCAACAGACTATCCAACAGTACCGCCAAAATGCGTACTTACAAGTCATGAGTACGCAACGCCTTATCTGAGTGCCGTACAAAAAGCCTTAGATGCTCGGCTTGCTAAATTTCCTAAGCGATTCTCGATATCACAGCTACTCGACACCTGGGAGACAAGCGTGCGACAAGCATGCAATCCAAAAGTATTGCAAGCTTTTGAGAAAGCCAATGCAGCATCGAGTAATTCGGGAACAACCGGGACGACTGCTACAACTACGACTTTGCAAAATAGCTCTGTATCTTCCAGTACTTCTGGTACTGTGACCAATGGTATATCTAACAGTTTGATTAGCTCTGCAGCATCGTAAAGGATTTTATGCAACTGAAATTTAAATGAATTTTATTATAAGTTGGATAGAATTATATTTTTTTAAGAGAAAGTATTGTTAATAAGATTATCTATTAAGTATTTCAAATTTCATGGATTTTACTTTGTAAATACATAATACATTTAATGACTAGTATTTATAATTTTTCAAATTTCAAGTTATTTGAAAATACATTGTATATAAAAAAAAAAGTGTTAAATCTATGACTTATTAAGATCAAATTGTATTCATTAAATTTAAAATAAGTTATTTTAAAATTATATCTTGTTGTAAATTGATCTGAGAAATAAAACTGAATTTTCTATATTATATACTTGTTTTATTTTTAAACACATACATTAAAATTCAATAAAAATTAATTACTTTTAGTATAAGAATTTTTCATTTTAAAAATCTTTCAAAAATACGTTTCTTTAAAAAAATCTCGATCGGTAAGTTAGATATCATGCCCTTACCCACTGAACAAAGGGTGGGCAGCGCGGCAAAATACTTCAAAGCATATTGCAAAGTTTGTTTAGTGCAAAATCTCAGAAAGGGAAAAAGAAAAATCTAGAAAAGCAAAGCTGCCTTCATTAAAAAATCAATCAATAGTAATGACGAGTCTTATTTCATACAACGCGAACAATTTGACCGTAGAGAGTTGTATCTTAGAGCTGGTAAGTATCTTAAATATAAATCTTTAACTTTCCTTTTATCAATAACAATTGCCCGACATGATTTACATTTCACGCATTTTCCAGGTTAAGGACTCGCTAAAACGCAAGGCCTCGCGCATAGCTGTACGTTTTGATCCAAGGCATCATCAAGTACAAGTGGTGGACAACGGCGAGGGCCTAAGTTGGGATTCTCTGGCACGTATTTTCGAGTTAAGCGGTAAGGAAAATCCAGCTACGATACACAATCTTGTACGCGTTAGATCTAGTGCTGTGATAGTGACATCGCGTCGCCAGGCTTCAGAGCATACCTACGTCCGGGTAAGTAAACCCAAGATGTTCTTTTAGTCAGGAAGCTCATTTACATCTTTATATGTTTTTTTTTTTACTTATATCCAGGTGGCAAGCGGGGACGGTACGTACCGGCAATTCGAAGGCTATCATAGACCTTCACACGGTACTACGGTCACTGCCTACGATTTCAACCCCATCCCCAACGGCTGGACCACCGAGTCATCCAGTCTGAATAGTGCCATTGCATACGTTCTTACAGGCCTTGCACTCATAGAGTTGGAGGTAAGCAATTATTATTTTTCAATAAAAAAGCTTGATGACAAGTCTTTTTACGAATATGGTTTGAAACAGGTGTCGATCTCGCTACGCAACGACGAGCAGCAACGGATGCTGCTGAACATCGGTAAACCACACAGTCCTTGGCAAGTTCTGAAATACATCAACAACTGGAGATTTGAGGATGGACAGACTAGCAAGTCGTTGCTTCAGAGAAATAATGACGATGTAAGTGACCAAATTGGGTGCAAACTGATGAATTTGCCGGAGCCGAGTTTGCGGAGTTTCGCGGTCAAATTTCTCGAGGGTTCAACTTTTGTGGGCACAAATTTCGAGGGCTCAACCGATGAAGATGAGGAGGATGATGATGATTATGATTATGATCGAGCTGGCGCGATTTTTAGTCCGATAACCGAGTGGTCGGAATGGTCGTACAAGTCTAAACCGGGGAGATTCGGAGCTGATTGTGGTAATACCTGCGGTTGTGACGACAAAATTTTTTCCAGTTTCACCGGCCAGATCGACACCACTGATGATCCTTTTGTCAACCTGAGTCAACTCTCGGTTTGGTCCAACTGGTCATATCAACCTCAGTGTATGGATAACTTTTTGCCAAACTCTTTGTTTAGACAACTTCCCATTTGTCGATTATCTAACATATTGAGGGATAAGAATGTGAATCAGAACTCGCAGCATATGCTGATTGATAAATTTGATAATTTTAGAGTGAATGATGAAAATGAAAATAGAATGATGACGAATCAGAACTTGGGTGGTGTTAGAACTCGTAAGAAACCGAGATTGGTTGAATGTCGTTTATCAATGAATACAATAAATACATTGCAGGTAAATTTTAAGAATATCATAATTTTGTAATTATTAAAAATATATTTTAATTATTTTTTTATTCTTTATTTTGTAGGTGTTAAAACAAATTAACAACGAATTTATAGCAGCAATCACTAATGAAAATGGGAATAAAATGCTGATATTAATTGATCAACATGCAGTACATGAAAGAATACGCTACGAATGGCTTATAGAAAGTAAGACCTAATTTTAAAACTTTATTTTATTTAAATTTAAATTTTCCATGAATATAATACTAAATATAATTATTTTCATTTTTATAGATTACAGAGATGATAAAAGTAAGAATTACTTTTCAAAAAAATTAAATGAAGATTTATATATATCAGGCATTGATAGCCATTTGCTTAAGCTTCTAATTAGTTGTAAAAAAGTATTACCTAAAGTAGGTATTCATATCAAATCAATAGTTGATGCAAATACGTGTATAGTTGATGCAGTTCCCATATGTTTTTTAAAACGAATAAAAAATTATAAACTTGATCAGAATATGTATAGATTGATGAGAAACATAAGGCAGCTACTGATTGAGGTAGCCAAAGGATTAACAATATCGACAAGGGTTCTTCCACCGATTCTTCCAGTTGCGATAAATAACGTCATAGCTAGTGAAGCTTGTCATGGTAGGTTGATGATAAAATTTTTAACCTTGAGTTGTATATTAATTACAATGTAAAAATTGATAAAAATTATTAACGTTATTTTTAGGAGCAATCAAATTTGGTGATCCTTTAAATGTACAAGAATGTACTTTACTCATTAGAGCTTTACAAGATACTAAGGTTCCTACTCGTTGTGCTCATGGAAGACCATCAATAATACCATTGTTAGATTTGTCTGATTTTGAAAAACGGAAATATCATGTCAAGGTGAGTAATTTTAAAATCTTTTTTTTATTTTAAATTAAATTTATTATAAATACTTATTAGAGTTACTTAAGCCTATTGTACACTATGATGATAAATATATTTTAAATTATTCTGGTAGAGGTGGTTTTTAAAGATTCCAAAGAATTGCTATACTATTATATATTTTACTATTACTTAATACAACTATAAAATTTTATATAAATCAAAAATTTCGTTACATTGGTAAAAAATTATTTTAAAAACTTATAATTCGGTTTCTCTTAAGATATAATTTAATGATAGATGTATAAATAACATTTGTTCAATTTTATTGATCGTCAATACGACTGATAACAGTTTGTTACATGACAAACTGACATGTTTATCTACTTAGTAGAAATTTTTAAAATTAATTTTATTTACACGCGTGTAATTGACGTGTGTTACAAAAAGATTCATAAATTGCATACATATATAAAAAAAAATTAGCATTAATCCTACAATAATACTTATTCTGCTACGATTAATACCTATATCACTCGATTAATCGAGTCTATTTTTGGAGTATTTGGAAAAATGTGGCTAGGGAATCACTGATGAATTACAAAGCCCTTACACATATACAGTAACCATCCCTAACTTAAAAATCAGGAAAAGCCGAAACGATGATATCCTTGCCAAAGTAATTAACTGCATTACTGACAATGATAAACTTATCACCACCAAGTGAAATTGGACAAACGATGTTTGGTCGAGCGTAGAAGCAGAGAGTATAAAGTGCCATTTCAAGTTCCGGTGATGTGCCCACGAAGATTGTCGTGATGGGTTGTACGGTATCGTTCAACGATGAACGTCCTTTGATGATAGCGCCGTTCTGCAAATGCAGCACACGTAAGCATGTGGTGCAAAATTTTAAGATATTACGAATATATCGAAAGCTTGCCTGCAAGTATAAGAAAAAAAAAACATCGCGAAATCAAAGAGCCGATAAAAAAATTAACCGAGCTTTTTTTTTTGTCTTCTTCAGGTGTTTATAGTTAGAGTAAATAAGTAAACAAACGGTAACAGGTGCTATAACTTACAGAGCCGAGATCCAACCTCTTGATGTAACCGAGATAATTGAGATTCTTAGCTTCCTCCTGTTTGGCGAAGTAGATCCAATTGTGAAGTCCAATGATTTCGTTTTCAAATTTCTCAGCAAGGAAGATAGTTTCAAAACCGGAGCTTGATGGCTCACCGTCGATACGTTTGAATTGTGAGAACCACATACGTTTGAGGGTGTCCTTGAATTCGTATTCGTCGTCAGGGACCAAACCTTTGGCCGCGAGGTGTTTCATCGTTGCCTTCATTACTTCGGTATCCATAAAGGCGTCCAACAATTCGGATTCTTCTTTACGCTCCTCCGAAGAGACGACTTCCTTGTTGCGCACATCGAGTTCGTAGTTATCGTGAAGTGCAAGCACAGCTTTTATCGTTGGAATTTCGTAAGCTTCTGGCTTTACGTCCAGTAAGCTACGAAACAATCGATGTGATATATCAATTCTTTTTACCGAGTCTAAGGTATACTCGCAATAGTGTATACATAAAAAAATTTAATCATTCATCCTTACTTATCAGCAGCGTCATCAGTAATGCTGTCATCAGTCTTTCTGCCCTGCAGGTTAATGCTGATGTGTTTGAAGGCATTGTTGGTGTCCTTGCTGTAAAGCTCCTCGGTGATTTTCATAAGCTCCTCATCCGAGATGGCAAATTGAGGTATTTGCTCTTGGGTGGCATTTGGCTGTTGTTGGGGAGGTGGTGGTGGTGGTTGAGATTCGCTACCTGCTCCAGCAGCGGCGGCGGCAGCAGCTGGGACCGCTGCAGCAGCAACACCAGCAGCATCACCTGCAGGAGCCGCTGGTGGTACACCCGGAGCTGCAGGAGGAGCACCGACAGGTGGCTGGCCTTCGGCAGTGCCGTTGTTGTAGTAGTTGTTGTAGGTGATCTGCGTATGCGATACTGGGGGTACGACACCTGAGCTTGAGCTGTGACTGTGTCCGTATATTCCACCTGCAAGTAACGATTACAATTCAATTTAGCCAAATTCTTAATCATTTTTATGAGTTATAAAAAATTTTATACTTACCAGGTAGAATCCTGTTAACCGCAGCGTTGACACCAGCACTAACACCAGCGAATACGAAAGCTTCCTTAGCCAGCTGGCCAATGCCGGGTCGCTGAGATTGTAGTACGACAGTCTGGGGTTGAGATGATGCACCAAAACTAGAGTGACCATAAGATGGATTGTAGCCTTGTCCTGGCGAACTACTGAAACCGTGTCCTGAACCACCGCCGTAACCGGGATAGCCTCCGTGATAACCACCTGCGCTATATGGTGGTGGATTACCGCTTGGGTAACCACCGTGGTAACCGCCTGAACTGTAAGGTGGTGGATTGCCGTATTGGCTACCCATAGAACCGTGGGGTGCTGAGTTGCCGTGATAACCACCTGCTGAGTATGGTGGTGGATTACCGTGATAGCCACCTGAAGGACTGTATGGTGGTGGGTTACCTGTTAGGAGAAAAGAATGTCGTTGTTGCTATTTGTGAACTGTCTAGCTGTATGAGTTGGTTTTTTTTTCTTTTTCTGCATTGTTTTTCATTTTAAATTTTATGTTGAACAACTTCTTCAATTTAAAATCCAAATGAAAAAGATTTCTATTGTAAAATCATTCTGACAACGTAACGCGTAGTACTCCAAGCTCTTAGGAGTCAATGAAGCCGGAAGCTGTCACTTATACGAATTTACGCGCATTTAACTCGTGACTTGTATACACATATAAAACTTACCCGACGGATAATGTGATTGCACGTTAGTCGCACTGGTCTTGGACATGTGATCGCTACTTGGAGCTGATGCTTTTGGCATGGTATTACCGCTAGCTGGCTTTTGATTGTTTGGTACGCTCCAACCATAGCTACCTTGACTTGAACCAGCTGCTGTTTAAAATTTTTAAATGTTAAATAATGTTATTTTTTTGTTAGATAAATTTCACAAGGTGTAGATGTGTAGTTTTATTTTTTTTTTTTTTTAATTTTTTTAAGTTTTATTTCTGAGTGAACAATTTTATTTTTTGATCTTTGACCTTAGAATAATACTATTTAATATTTGCAATTGTGCTTGATCAATGAAAATAATTTAGTTGGCTTTATTAAAATGATTATATCTTTTTGACAGCTATATTATGACTCTTGAGCCAATAGCATCAAACGCGTTACAAGGGGAATCCCCTACAAATATTTTATATTAAAAAATAAGCAATTGTTTGATCAGCGTCTATATCGGGCGCGAAATATTAAGTGTCCGTAGCAATATGCAAACCCCACGCAATCATGTAATAATTCAAAGATGATATGATAATGAAGTCACTTTTTTACATAGAGAACCTTATCATGTGTAACAATCACCTCGGCTTAAAATAACAACATCAATCTTTAAACTCAATATAAACCAGCCTTCGCTCTTCTCAAATTTTATTTGATTCTATAATCATAAGCTTACTTTGTCCATGTTGTTGATGTTGTTGGTTACTCTTAGGTGTTGATCTTGAGTTCGAACCCCATCCCCAGCTACTACCGCTGCTGCCACTCTTGCGACTTCCGCTTGATTTTCTGGCATCGATGTTGTCAACTAAAAATTAGTTGTTTTTTTGGTGAATGGATTCATTGTAAAGTATATTTTAAGGAAGTGAAAAAATCGTTTTGGGGAAGCTTATAAAATCGAATTTGATGCGCTCGTTACACAATGTAATTACAATGCTTGTCTTATTTCCCCTCTTTTTCTTCTTTTTTTTTTTTTATTCTTTCATATAGTACAGAGTATGACTCACAGGCAGACGCGCTCAAGCGTAAACTTTACGGATCCTGTGCGATATTATTGCACATACACCGGTTGTCTGCATGTTTATACATTGCCGGCGACCCGTGGCTTGTGCAATATAGATCGAAATCTTTGGATTATACACCTCGAGAGGTGCTTTTGTTAGTTGAGGCTTGGTTTTTTTTTTTTGTGGGTATTATGAGCTCGCATTTTTTTTTTCGATAATAGTTCAAGTGTAAAAAATATCCTTGAGATGTTGCAAATTATTTGGATTTGTTTTTAAAACGATTTTTCAATTTTATTTATTTTTTATGAATGAAATTTTGTAATTTTTTATTATTTCTTTGATAATGATATAATTGTATGTTCAAAGTTTTTTATGACTGTAATGTCATTGGCCCAAAATAGTAATTTTTGCTTTCAAAATATGTATACGATAGTTTGACGTTGATTGGATGAGGAAGAGAACTTCCGGTGTAAATGACGTTACTGAGAAGTTACAAAGTCAATGTAATCTCGTCTTTTTTTTTAATACTCATTTATTAGTTTTTTTATATTGTTTTTCTATTACATCCGCAAAATTTTTATTATTCAAAAATTAACTTTTACAACTTTATTTTTAAAATTGAAAAAAAAGATTAAGCACACTATCCTTCATAACAATAAAACTAAATAAAACTGCAGGATATCTAATAAAAAAAACCAATCTACCAATTCAATCAACAATATCCGATCGTTCTTAAAATATCCTAACAATGACCATACTACGTCCTATACTAACTGGAATCATCAGATCATCACAATTCGCGTGCGTATATGTCAATTTCACTATCACCTTCTTATATATCTATACCTATATATCAAGTGAATTTCCGTGCCGCTACTCGATTGGAAAAACGATCGGTGAGTTAGATGATCGGTATGAGTGCAAGGGCTCTCAATTTCTATATACACTGCAGAATTTCGTCGAAGACACTTTGAAGCAAGCCGGAATAAGCGGGAGGGGAGAAAAAATGTGTAATCCTAAATCGTCAATTGAATAATACGTTTGTCAATGTGCTCCTCTATACAAGGTACACTCGTATCTTCTAGAGGTCCCTCGTTATTATGTCGTTAATACTTGAACTTCCGTACGTATGTACATATGTACCCGCGGTTACTATACATATATGCGTGCGAGCGAAGTTTAGTTTATAGATGTTACTACTTTTTTATTGGGAAATCGGCATTCTCTTTTTGTTTTTATGGGTTGTAGCATTTGGCTTTCCCAAGTGGAAATTATGCTTAATAAAACTCCTTTTTCGTTTAATTAAACTATTTTAATTGTACAATTTTATTTAGTAGAAAGTATATCAATCGTTTTATTTGTTATTGCTGTTATTGCAGTTTTAAGTATGAGGTCGTTTTTGCGTACTTGCTCCGATTTTTCGCGGTATGCAGGTTATTACGAGTTACGACGCAAGAGTATAGCTGATCGCGATGTTTTTAATATGCATCAATATAAATTACGTTGGTAATAAAATAAAAATTTTAATAGCTTAATTTATAAACGTTACTTGACCTATATAAACACAGGTTGATTTATAATTTATAAATTTTTATAATTATTTAAAATTAGTATGATTTTTTTTAAATAAATGCTGTTTTATTTGTTTAAGAAAATGATGTTTTGAAGGACTTGGTCAGAATTTACTAAAATTGTCTTAAATTTACATTAACTTATTTCGTACGTGTTCAGCATAAAACTAACTATAATTGAAACCTTGAATAAAAAAAATGAGATGCTTAAATTACTTGAAAAACCTTTACGTTCCAAAACGTTTAGAGACTGAATTTTTTAAGAAAAATTAAAATGTTAATTTGCATTATATATTATATAATTATATATTATCCGCAATTTAATGTAATAATTACATCCTAAGGTTGTCTATATCAAGCAATCCGCAAAATTCTAATAAAAACCGGTATAAGTAAACTAACGGAAATGTTAAACAAGCAACTAAAAATAAGAAGAAAAAAAACTTACCGAAAGCCGTGAGCAGAATAGCAATAGCCAGCAGACCAGCCAGATTTGTCCGGCGAGCCATTGTCAAATTACTAAAAAAACACCACTTAATTTATAAACTATATAAAACACCTGGCTTATAGAAAATTAAGTTAGCGAAAGTACAGAAGAGAAAACTTTGGTATATCGTTCGGTTCGTATATAAAATAGAAATCGTGCACGCGCGAGTTACAACGTTATACTGAGGGTTCCAACATCAAGCTACTGGATTAAAAGCGCGACTCTCTGTTAAAGGTCTCTCGGTACACATTTTGTATATCTATATATTATTGAACTGACACCGCGATGTGTGCTGCCTATGCTTGCTACTGCATATCGAGACTCTCCCTTCTCTTATTCGTTTTGCTCGATTCAAGAGAAGGAGCTCGAAACTTCGCGCTTTGTTTTTTTTTGCGAGGATTTTGCTTTGGTGAATATATATTGGAGCTTTTTACGTGATCTGGTTTTGTAAAATTTATGATGTATCGTGAGAGATTGTGTTTTATTGTAAACCGAGACGATGATTGGTAATTTCGTATGTAATTTGAAAATTTAAGCTTAATCAAAAGTACCGATTTTTATCAAATCGTTTAGTCTATCTACTTAGAACTTGTTCTTTCATAACGATCATACACGTAAACTTTAAATTTCGATTTAGACTGTGAGATAGTGTTAATTTACAAGAATAGTTTTGAAAATTTATTTTATTTTTTGATAATTTTCAAATATTTTGATTTTTATTAAAACCTGTGTAAAAAATGCAAGTCCTTTATAATATCATAAACTAAAAAAAAAAGTTTTTTGTTATACCCGTTACTAAGATGAGAAATGTGGTCAACGATTTCCGAAATGCAAATTAATTATTTTCAAAAATTCAAACCTGCAATAACACAGAAATTATGAGAATCATTGGTGATTCATGTTTCCGGAACACGAGCACTCTACTCTCTATAAATCGCGTAACGCGAGACTCACACTTACATATACATAGAATATCGTCGTCACGTTACGTTTTCCACGTGAAAATTTATATGTATTACTTTACTATCATTGTGTTTTGCGACAAATTAATTCAAATTAATACTGATATACATCTTGCTAAATTGTATATTAGCCAGAATAGTGATGTATTGTCTGCGCAATTTCTTGGCTCCTTTTGCTGGTAAACGATAGTTTGTTGGCAAATGCCTTGGACTTAAGCTTTCTCTTTTTTACCTATAATTCATGACTACCACAAAACAGGTGTTGTTGACCCGCGCTTGAAAATCAAAGGGGAAAAAATATTAGACGTTTGTTTTCCAATGATTATTGAAAGTTTGATTTTTAAAGTCTTATATTCTTAAACTTCTTATTTCATAAAAATTTTCTTATTTTTGTTTCAGACTAAATTGAATTTTAATAATTTAAGACGTCATAGTAAAAATGAAGATCAATTATAGGTATGATTAAATATTAAATTATGCAACTTATTTTTTTAAAAACATTTTAACCAAGAATTTAATGTTATTTATGTTTTATAAAATTATGATGTAAGATTGTTTTCTTAGGGTTAAATTATGTTATTAGATAAAATAAGAATTAGTATTTTAAATAAGTAAAAATATAAAATATTTATTTTTTTATAACAATTTTAGTTGAATACAAAGTTGATTATAACAATTGTAGTTAATTTCAGTCAAGAAATTTTTAAAATATTTGTACATTCATGTAATATTTTATAAAAGTTCTAATTAATAATTTAATAATGTTCAATGGCAAATAAAATAAACAAAAAAATAATTGTTTGTTAAGTACATTTATAATGTCTTATTTTCTTCTTTTTTTATAAATCTGTCTAAAATAGCTTCACTTGGATAATCAGGAACAGAGAGTTCTCTGAAACCTTCCTCATCAACAAAACAAATTTCATGACCATCCTGAAAAATTAAAATAAAGTCATTTAATGCATTTGTTCTTTTATCAAAACTTTTATCACAGAATTTAATCAATACACTTACAGGATCTGCCAGAATAATAACTGTTACAGTAGCCTTACCAGGTGTATCAAGGCTTATTAAATCGGTCAAAATTTTATTGTTACTATCAACAATTTTTTTGCGAATACCTTCTTGTTCTGCTTTTGGTACAGCAAAAGCTATGCGCCCATAAGCTTTTGCATGATTAACTTCAGTACCTATGTTATTAAATAAATTTTAATATTATGATTCATATAGAAATTATAATAAGTACATTAAATTCATAAAATACCAATATCCTTGAATTCAAGCTTGGCTTGATTTTTTCCATATTCAAAAAGTGCAGTTTTTTCCTTCTCTTCAACCAAAGTCATATCCAATACATCCTTCCAATATGTAATAGTTTTCTTAAGATTTGAGCTGGACAATGAAACTTTTTGAACAGGATCTAAAAAAATCACAGCAATATATCAAATAATTTGCTAGAACAGTATTACACAATCCATTGCAATAAACTAATTAAAAGAAACCAACCTGCATCTACAGGCTGAGGTTCATCGATGACATAATACTTGTATCCACCTGGTGCCTCAAGAACATATTTTCCATCCTCTTGCTTAAGAGGCCATTCATGTTTTTTAGCCCTTTCAATAGCTTCCTTGGATCTTATTGTAATACCTTGGAAATCATTGCCGGTTTCATACTTGCTGACACCGTAATTATAGGTTAACTCGACGACAAAATGAGTATCCTCGGGTCCATAACCGATCATCGTTTTACTCCAGCGATTCGCATAAGGTCTGCAGAATAGATCAAGTAATTAAATCGAAAGCTCAAGCTTGCAAGCTTGATGAAATAAAAAAGTATATCATACCCGTTGCAGGCTGCTTCACATCCTTCGCTAAATTCCTCATGACGAAGGACTTTCATGCCCAGGATTTCCCGGTAAAATTTGGCCGTGAGCTTGCGCTCGGCTATCTTGAAAACAAAGTGCAATGCACGTCCTTGTACCATTTTCACTTCCTCAATTTTACAAGACTTTTTACTTATCTCAACAAACCACCTGCTAACCACGCCGGCGTTGCAATAGGCGGATAACTTGTTTTCTCACGAGACTTACGCACACATAAATAGGTATATGACGACTACGCCTTTCACGAACACAGTAACATTTTTTTTTTTTTTAGTATCTGTTTTTTATATAAAGAGAAGCAAGTAATACGCCGCTAGCAATTAAATATAGCTGTTTCAATTTGACGTGATGCGGCGCTCTGATGGTTACCTACATCACGTGATTAATTATGGCCTTGAAAATTCGCGCGCAAAAACGATTTGAATATAAGTAATAAAGCTCTTGTCAATTCTAAAAATTTCAAACTTGATAAACTTTTCATATGATTTATCTCATTGAAAAGTTTTTTTTTCTTTTGACTGCGATTTTTCTTATTTCTATTTTTTATCATTTTTTATTGACATCAATTTTATGATTGTTAAATTACATTACCTATAAGCTTAATAACATTACTATATATATATATATATATATATATATATATATATATATATATATATATATATTTCATTAAATCAAAACTTGTAAATTCTCGGAATTCGAACTTAAGTTAATTACACAAAAAGTTTATTTTAATATGTATGTGTGTTTGTGTGTGTCGGTTGCTCTTCGCGTCGACGCTGAGCAAGATTCGACAGAAAGTATTGTCATCTACTACAGCAAACATCGCAAGGTTGCTAATATTGTAAACTCTAAAACTTAAATTTCATAAAATTTGAAAAATGTTCGCACGTCAAAAAATTATCGAATCAACAACGGACTTGAGTTGTGCGGTAGTAAAACGTGATTCTAAATTAGTTAAAGAACTGTTGGATAAAGGTGCTGATGTTAATGCTGTTGACGAAATGGGATGTACAGCGATCAGATATGCTGTATTGTTTTGCAATGCCGAATCCGTGGAAATTTTGTTGAAAGCTGGGGCTAATGTTAAATATCAAGTTCAACCTGGAGCTCCAGATATGACTGTAAGTTGAAGCATTTATATTATTTTTAATACCAGCTGCATTAATAATAAAGACATATATAGTATACCAATTTATCTGGTTTCATGAGTACTGATTACATACTTCGTTTTTCAATCGTAATTTTAATAAGAAAATTTATTGAACTTTAAAACTTTATTTTGTGTAATTTTAATGAGTTAAAAATATATATTTACTTATTAAATTTTTTTTAACATAGAAAAACTTTTATCTTAGTTTCAGTTATATTATTATTTGACATTTCAGTTTTATTATTTATTTAATCGAATAAATTTTATATTAAAATTGTAATATAAATTTTGTGTTTATTTTTGCAGACAATTGCACAAGTTCCTAATTATCACCAGCATATGATGGATGTTGGCTTAAAACAGAGCATTCTCTACGTCTCCGTAAATTTATTTGCTTTCGAATTGTGTCTTACTTCAGAGACATACATCAAGATTCTCCAGCTTCTCCTGGAGCACGGAGCTACCGAAGGCTGCGACGAAGAGACTCTCCAGGGATTGATGATCGATATCATATTCACTTCTGGTGTTGATGAAATTCGCGCGTTTGACAAGTACGTTAAGGTCAAGCTGAGTATTATGGATCGGAGAATCGCGCACTTTCTTAATTTTCTTTTAATGTCCCATATGAATAATAATGTACTTGAATATCTGGTTGAGAACGAGATTTTTGATCGAAAGGAATTAATTAAATATCTGATGAATACAAAACTTTTGTGGCCTGATTTGAATAAAACTGCACGCAAGTATCTCGAAGAGGGAATTTCCCGGAAATAATCGCTTATATTGAAATTTGATAATTAAATTTTTATTTTTACAATTACATATTGCGAAAGTTAAAAAATTTTTTCTACATTTTTCTTTATTATTTAAATGATGTTCTCGTTAATTTCTGTGCAAATTATTATTTTTTATGTATTTCAAATTTATGATTGCTAATTTATGAAGCTAAATAAAATTACTGCAGCATTGTTTTTTTCTTTGTACAAATATACGTAATAAAATATTAAAGTATGTTTCATAAAAATAATTTATTTTGAATTTCCTATTATTTTTCTATGTGTTTCATCATATATACGAAATTATAACTATAATATTATTTAATTTTATTTCATCAACTAAATAATTTAAGCATGCCTTTTTTCTTTTTATTGAGTTTTGAGATCTAATTATTTACCGATTTTAAAGTTTGTGATCTTCAAGTTGTTAACTAAATGAATATATTGTAACATTGACTTTTTTTAGTAAAAACATACATAATAAAATATTCAAGTAATTTCATATGAAAAAAAAAATTTTTAATTATTTAAATTTTCTGTTTTTCCATACATATTCTACATAATATCATATATAAATTTGATAAAAATAATATTATTCGTATACTTCTATTTCATCGATTTAAAGTAAATACATATATATACAACACGTGTATACACAGCAATAACACTTGTAATATTATATTCAGTCAAAACTACTACCGAATTCTATGAATTTGAACTTTTACAAATCGTACATAAGGATAACATCAAGCACATTGGATAAACAGAGCTCTTGCCTCTCATATCAATATTCGTCAGAAAGTATCGTGATCTGCTTACAACAACTAACGAAAATTTTGCTACTGATTATATAAACAGAAAAATTTTAATTTAACAAAAAATGTTTTCATACGATAAAATCATCGATACAGAATCAACGGATTTGCATCGTGCGGTGGCAAAACGTGATTCTAAATTAGTTAAAGAACTTTTGGATAAAGGTGCTGATGTTAATGCTGTTGATAAAATGGGTTGTACACCTATTAGATATGCTGTTTTACTTGGTGATGTTGAATCTGTGAAAATTTTGTTGGAAGCTAATGCTGATGTTAAATATCAAGTTCAACCAGGAGCTTCAACTTTGAGTGTAAGATATATATAACAATTTTAATTTTATTTTATAATTATTTAATAAGAAACAAACGTAATGTTGGTGTATGAATTTTATAAATAATTTACTGCTAAATACTTTGTTTTGATAAAATAAAAAGAAAAAATTATTTGTTTAAAAGCTTTCTTAACTTAACGCGGATAAAATTTTAGTAAATTGAAATTAATGATCAAATAAATACGAATAAATAATAATATTTCCTATAACGTTTGATAATCCATATTTTTCTTTGTTTTTTTTTTTTTTTTTTTTACAGAAGCTTGATTTCGACGACCTTAAATCACAGTCGAATCCTGGTATTGAGGAGAAAACAAGAGAAGTCGCTTTACAACAAAGCATCCTTTACATTGCCGTGCATTTATCTGCATTCGACGAATCAACCAGTCAAGAAACATACATCAAGATGCTGAAGCTTCTTCTAAAACATTCGGCTGCCGAGGGTTGTGATAAGGAAACTCTTCAAGATTTTATGATCCATATAATGATTAATAAAGGTATACCCGAAATCCAAGCGTTTAACAAATACGTCAAGGTCAAGCTGAATCTTGAAGATGAAAGAATCGAGCCGAAATTCTTTTTGATGTCACAAGCTAACGATGACATCCTTGATTATCTGGTTGAATATGGTATTTTTGATCGAGAGGAGGTGATTGAGTTTTTGTTGAAAAGAAAAGACTTGTGGTATGGATTGAACAAGACTGCACGTATGTATCTGGATGAGAATTCGGAGAACAAAGAGGTTCAAAATTAAAATGGTTCTGAAGCGTTTACTTTAAAAAAATCGCGTATTTAGATTTATATTGAACTATCTATGATTGTAAAAGTGTCGTGTAATTTTCTTTTGTCATTTATGTTTGCGTTTTCATTGATTTTTATTTCAAATTGATTTTTAAGATAAGTAGCTAAACCGTCAATTAAAGTCTCTCAATTTTTAACATTTTCTTTATGTATAAATACTTACTACCTCAAACAGTCAACAATAGTTAAATTAAAGTTAAAAAAAAGCATCTTATTGTTTATATACACTAAACTCAATTTTTATTTATTGTTCAGTAAGAGTTTCATTTTTTAATATTTTTCACAAAACTTCAAATTTGTAATTATTAAATTGTATGCTAAATAAAATTATTTTAATATTGTATCTATCAGAAAAATATATGTTATAAAATATAAGTATGGATTTTAAACAATAGCCTTTTATTTACATTGCCTGTAATTTTCTACATATACAATTGCTATTTTCTTTTCTTACACTCTTTATATTTTTCTACGTTTTCTACATTCTGGCTGTTAAACTGTTCTGCTTCTACTGTTTGTTTATACTCGCCATGTCTATACAAAAACGAAGACGCTGGTTGTCCATATATTTTTTAAGATTCTAATTGCCATTTTCATTGTTCTTTTTAATAATAAATTGAACATAATAAAATCATATTTTAAAATTCCAAAAATGTTTAAATTTAATTTTGGTGAAAATTCCGTTAATGAGGGTGAGTTTAATTAAAATGAAATTCACATATTATAATTTTTTATCATGCTGTAGGTTAAACACATAGAATTATATTTATTTTGTACTATACAATGTTAGAGTAAAGTAAAAACTATTCTTTAATTGATAAAGTTAGAAAAAGTGTTTATTTATTTTAATAGAACAGTCTTGTAAAAAGGAAGATGATTTAAAGTGGTTTGAAGCTAAAAAAATTTCTATACTACCTCGGTGTGCTGAAAAAGAGCAGATAATAAATTTGGACTGTTATAATTTAAAATTAGTTAATATAAATGCAGTTACATCCAAGTTGGCTGCAAATAATTGTGAAATTATTTCTGAAGCTGAAGCAAAACATTCTGATCTTCTTCCAGCAAAATATGAAGGTATAAATATTAATAAAACTTTTTTTATGCTATGAATAATTATCAGTGATTTGTCATTAGTATTTTTGATGAATGATTGAAATGTTAGGTAATAAATCTTACGCTTTTAGGAGGTTTGAAGATTTGGGAATGTACCTATGATTTAGGAAATTATTTAGTTGAACAAAATATTCCTCTCAAAAATAAAAATGTATTAGATCTAGGCTGTGGTTCTGGAGTACTTGGTCTTATTGCTCTTCTTAAAGGATCTTTCGTTGATTTTCAAGATTATGTAATTACAGAATAGTATAATCAATGATATTATGAATTTTAAAATACAGTAAAACTGATTTTTATACTTTATTTTTTAGAATGCTGAAGTAATTGAAAATGTAACAATTCCTAATGCCTTTCTTAACTCTGATAAAGAAACAATAAAAAATTGTAATTTTTATAGTGGTGACTGGGCATCATTTGAAAAACTTTTGTGTCAAGGTGATGAGAAAAAAGAATATGACTATATTTTTACCAGTGAAACAATTTACAATCAAAATAATCATCAAAAGCTCTACAGCATCTTTAAAAGCACTTTAAAAAAAGATGGAACTGGGTAAGCGTTAAGTTTTTTGTCACAAAAGTATTAACCATAATATATATTAAACAAAATTTGTAATTTTATAATAATAGATGTGTAGCTGGGAAAAGTCTTTATTTTGGAGTTGGTGGAACTATGAGACAATTTGAACAATTAGTAATGGAAGACAATATATTTGATGTATCAACAATATGGAAAAGTGATACAGGTAATAGTTGTTATTGTCAATATTTGCATTTATATTCAAACAATTTAACAAACTTAAATCTTTAATTTACAGGCGTTCAAAGAGAAGTACTCATGTTAAAGAGAAAAAATACATCTTGAAAGCATTACAACTAATTATAAGGATTTTGTACTATATTGTAAGTATACAAAAATATTTTCATGTAAAAAGAGTAGTTTTTCTATAAATATTTTTTAAGAATTTATGGAGAAAGTCTTTCATAAACCCAACCATCCTCTCCTTCGTGAACTAAATTACCATCAGCTTTTTCACCTGGTTTTAGTCGTCTAAATTTGATTCTATCATGTAATCGATCACTTTGGCCTTGCCAAAATTCAACAGATTTTGGAATGACAATATATCCACCCCTAAATAAAATAATAATATTTAGCGTAAAATTGAATGCAGCCTTATAATTAATTTATACGAAAACATACCACCAATCAGGTCTTTGTACTGTATCAGGATATTTTCCTTGTAATTCCTTTTCTTTTTCAATTAAATAATCTCTGTTAGGTATTACAGTACTTTGCTTACTAGACAGAGATCCAATTTGGCCATGGTATGGACGGCTGTTAAAATAGTTATCTGAATCTTCTGCTGAGGTTTTTTGAACAGTTCCTTCTATTCGCACCTGTAAATCAATATTTAATTTATTTCTATTTTTCTCTAAATAATAATTTGAAAAAAATTCTGTCAATAAATACCGTTCTTCTAAGAGGCTCCCATAAAAATGTCAGAGCAGCATTAGGATTCTGATCTAATTCTTGAGCTTTGCGACTTCCATAATTTGTATAAAATTTAAAGCCATCTGTACCAAAACCTTTTAAAAGCACAGGTCTCACGGAAGGTATACCATCTCTAGATTAACATAAATATTTAGTCCATAAAAAAGTACATAAAAATGATACTATTTACAATTATTTTTTCTTACTTAGTAGCAGTGCCCAGCATCATTGCATTAGCTTCACCAATCCCAGGTGTGTTACATGCTATATCAAACCATGCTTTAAATTGTCCAAAAGGCTCTTTACTGACCAAATGATCCTCTGTAAAAGTTTCACTTTTATCTTTGTATCTAATTCTCATGCCTGGAAAAAAACAATATTCATTTAGTAATTTGTATCTTATCATACTACTAAAAATAAGCAAACAAACCAAGTAAACTTTGTTTGAAATGAACAATAAATTTGGAGCAAAATCTCACCTCCAATGTCAACATTGTAAGGATGACTCGAATTCGAGCTGTTGGTTGAAGTGCTCATTTTCAAAATGCGACTCTCAAACACTGTACAGTTAGCAACGAGTCTCAGCGCTGTACTGGCAGCTTCAATGATAGGCACTCGCATGCCATATGCAGCTCTTTCCGAGAT
This sequence comes from Leptomastidea abnormis, assembly GCA_030522805.1. NCBI lineage: Eukaryota > Metazoa > Arthropoda > Insecta > Hymenoptera > Encyrtidae > Leptomastidea > Leptomastidea abnormis. The sequence continues at coordinate 23,823 of JAPYZE010000379.1, forward strand.
TGCGCGTAACGTAAGCCTTCCTTCCGATAACACCGACGCAAAAAACGCGACTGAGACCACTCCACACGTCTTGCCTTACATCCAATTTATTTCTCGTAAGATATTTTGATGCCGGTAACTCAAGAGAAGGGGAACATGTCATCATGATTTAATCATGATTAATTGACGCGTAGTTAGATTGTAGAAAAATAGAATTTTTAATTCTCAATTAAACACCAGTCCATTTAAATTTTAGTATTCTATTAAAATTAAAATTTTTAATAAATTCAGTAAATAAAAATTGATTGTGATTAAGCAATCGAACGAAAGCCGTTTCTATTTGGCATAAAAATTAAAAAAAAAACAATATTAATCCAATTTTTAAATCGGAGCAAAAAACGTTTTTCAACGTTTCCAAAGTTCTGATCTAAAAGAAAATTTGCATGTATAGACATATATAGATTAAAAAATAGCACACAGAAAAAATTGCAAGCAATTGTTATCGATCACGTTGGTCTCTGTCAACGATATATCGCTCACAGCGCCTCTTGCGCATAGCAGATGATATATACAACACACACTCTCTTGACGTCGGTCCAACGCGTCAGCTGATCGGTACAAGAAAACTCAATGAAAGAAATATAGAAGAGTTCATGGGCCCCTGGAGCAGCCTTCGCGACGAAGTCCCGATGGAGGCATAAGACTGCACTGCTGCTTATCCGGGAATCAAGGTTACGTAAGTTGTGGGCCCCCACGCCCTTGCGAATTTACATCTGGGGAGCTGTGCAAGGTAAACATTCGCAATTGTGAGATTGATCCATTTTTTTATGTCTCATTTATCGCTTGTTTTACTCTCGCGTATCACACTTGTAGAGCTCGTGGCTAAGCTATGCGTTACTCACTTTTTTTTCTTTTTTGTTTTTAGTTTTTTAGGAATTTTAAATATGAGATATTTTGAGGGTTGAATGGAGGATATTTTGCATTTTATATTACTCTCAAATGATTTTTGAAAACAATTGAAATTATTTAGTAACTTTTTTTAATTAAATTTGTTTATAAAATTAGTTTTACACATTCTTTTATGATTTTCAATGTTCAATGTGTTACTTGGTAACAAAAAGTAAATGATGCGTTTTCTCAAAAATAAATTAAGATGAGTTCAAAGATCACAGAAATATTTAGACAAATTTGGTTAACCATGAGGTTAATTGTTTAATATCAGCTGGCGTATCAGCATCTTTAATAAATGCACTGCTTTCTGCAAAATCAACTCTCCTTTCAAGATGAGAAAATTCAAAACCCTTGTTAGCTTTTCCAAGATATACATTAGATGATGATGCATCAGTAGCTTCCAATTGACTAGTTTTAGTTACTCTTAAAAGATTGATTTCTTTTTCCAGAAGAGTTTTTACTACTCCACTACTTTTAGCTAGAGTTTGATCTTGTTTATTGCAAAGAATTAATAGAGGAGCATTCTTGTTCAAAGCAGAATCAGACAATAGTATATACAAATATCTGAAATATATTTGTTATTGTAAAATAGAATTTCTATGCTCAGTTAACATAAATTTTTATAATACTTACTCAGCCACATCTCTGATATCTTTTTGGATAGTTGAGGAATCAATAACAAATACAAGAGCCTTAGCTGAGCTCTTATATTTATCAAAATACTTGTATCTCAGTCTTTCATGTCCAGGAATATCAACTATCTTAACAGAAGCCTGAAAATTTTATTAAAATAGCAATAAATTAATTTATTAAATAAATTTGTATTTCTATCACACTAATTATTTGTGTCTATAACAATATTAATATTTGAAACTTACATTATACTCAATAGCATCTCCAATATTCTCTTTTACAGAAGTATGAGTCTGCACATACTTGGTATGCATCAACCGTGCATAAATAAGAGTTTTGCCAGCATCGCAAAGACCCGTAAGGAGAACATTGTGCCCGACAAATGTTCTGCGTCTCCATAGAGCAAAGAGTACTGAAAGAGCAATAAAAAAATAAGTTAAAGAAAGTAAATAAATGTACAAAGCACACATAATTTTCTGTGACATATTTTAATTGAAAATTAAGTATTAACATATGAGGCAACAGTGATAAGTCTGCAAGATAATAAGTCCATGCACAAGTGGTTAATTGAGTACAAAAAAATAAGATTTATTTACATAGTATTTGTAATAGGACATGTATCTCTTCTGTTATTATGTATTCAACTATAATGTTATCATTGTCATACTTCTAGCTTTGGTTTTAATATTTTTAAACTTCTTTAGCATATTAAATATTTTGTATTATCTTTAAATTAAATGAAAATTTATTTAAACAAATCGTCCGGTAAGTTTGTCATTCAAAAATCGCGAAAAAATGATGTTAAAAGTTAGAAGAGAAGGTGAGCATAATTCTAACCTTAAAACCATAAGGTAATAAATGACTTTTACAAGAAAAATTTTGTTGTTGTTATTATTTACCTATTGTTATAATTGCGATGATAATGAGAATCACGCTTATTAACTGGGTTTCGCTGCTATCATTTGGAAGAAGCTCCGCGTGTTCTTCCATGATTTTTTTTCTTTTCTTGTGTGGACCCACGTAGATTACTTTTTATTTGAATATCGGAGTCGTCATGTATAAACAGCTGCGATTTTCTAGTTTTTATCACATGTGGATGATAGGATCTAGGGACTTTTTAGTTTCTAACAGTTTGCAATATTGGATTAGGAATTTTCTTTTTTGCGTAGTGATTTTCCTGCGGTGATTTTAAGCGGCAAATTTGAAAATATATTTTTTGTATTGAATGATGAATCGTTTTATTTTTTTTTTTTCATACTAAATTAATGTTGATAGATTTAATAATAATTAAAATTAATTAGTTTCTTATTATTATTTGCATCTATATTTGAAAAAAAATTGTTCATATTTAATGTAACATCTAAATTATTTAAAAATATCAAATCACATAAATTAACAAATCAATCAATCTTGTAAAATTTTAAATAAAAAATTATCAGTTTGAAAATCATTTAAAAATCACAATTTGTTATTTTAAATAAAAGCTTGTCAAGTGTCAGTATAGTAAGTAAAAAGTCGGTCAATGTGAAACGCAGAGATAGAACGGATGCTCTTTGAAATCGTCAAACTATTGATTCCAATAGTTACAGAGTAAGAGAAAGAGAGAAAGAGAGGAGTCAGATGCTTTATAAATAGAGTCATTTGAGTGCTTACATATAGGTACGCTTGTGTCAATAACATCGTTACAACATATGTTATTTGTTTTTCCCATCAACTATATAAGTTTAAAATTACATGGTAATTCAATTATATAGACTTACCAGTTTTTTCTAAACTTTAATTTGAAAAAAAAATGACTTATTGAACATGAATTTTTTATTTTTCATTTTATAAAGAAAATATCATTTATTACAATAAAAATCAATTCGATAATATATCCTGGCTCATTGATTAGATTCTCAACTCAACAGATTAATAAAACAAAGCCTTGGTATATATAATACATAGTTAAAATGAGGACGAAATGAAAGTCTCCATCAATTAGTCGTGTATTAAACAACAATGGCATACATATGCACATACCTTGTGCTGAGCATTTAAAATCTAAGTGGTCGTTCTAGTATAGATTAAAGTATGCAAGCTTCTTCTTTTTCAACGTGTATTTGTATAAGTGAGAGCACTTAATTAGAGAGGAAAGAAAAGAAAGAGGAGGAGGTAAAGCGAAGAGAAGATATTATAAGCCTTATGCTTTAGAAAAGTATGCAGTTAAAGAGGGTAAATAATCCTTGAACTTCATTTTTTTTTTTTTTTAGTACTTGTGTATAAGTGTGTATATTTACTTTTTCTTTTTTAAAAAATTTAAAGGATGCCTTAGGAGCATAAAGAATTGGGTCCCTTAAGCTGCAAGTAGTATATAATTGACGTTAGAGACAAAAAAAAATGAAAGATCCACTGCTGAATATAAGCTGAGGTCCTACAATTCGTAAAGGAAGTGAAACAAAAAAAAAAATAAAATAAAAGAATAGTAAATCAACAATCACAAGTGAAACTGGGTCAATGGTAATGCGCGTTAATTTAGCTCTTCCGTTTATTTGTCTCTTTCTTTTTTTCTCTCTTTATATCTATCTACATTTACTATTCTTGGATTAAAGAATATGTTGACTCTCGAATCCTTACAGATATTAGTAAATTTTTGCATTTTCATCATCTGTATGAGCTATAGCCTTTAATTTTTTATTATAATTTTTTTTTAATTTTTATTTTGATTTATTACGTCTCCTGTGCTTCAAAATGTTCCATGCCAGTAACGTGGGATACGATTGCAAGTACATTCGAATTGCAGGTAGGTATGTGTGTGTATATATTTTACTGTACTCCCTCTCGTCCTTTCTCTATACTTCCGCCGACCGCCTTTTTCCTTTTCCGCCTACTATACTATTCGATGCCGCATCGCTGCTATGCTTTTTTTTGCTGCTGTGGCTTCAGTTCTATGGTCAGTCACTTCTGTGCTTCGAGTCAATAATTTGGTTGACTTTTTTTTGTAGTTTTTTTTTTCGACTGTCAATTGAGCTTTTACATTTTTAAATGTTATGTATAGGCTGATTTTTTATAGTTTTTGGAATTTTGGGAAAAATTTAGATGGATTGTGATGGAATATTTTTTTTTTAGATTTGAGTGAGAGAATAAAATGAAATGTCGAAAAAATGTACATACGGTCTGTCACATTTTTATGAGGTCTGCTTAAAAAATAAGAGATAAAAATAAATGTCAATATGTGAGTTGAGTCTTTATTTTTTTTTCTGGATAAGAGTGGAACATATTTGTAAAATAAAGTGAAAGATTATGTAGCACTGATTTTGACAGACTTGAATTTTTTTTTTTCAAGTACTATGAAAATTTATACAGACGTATGTTTATAAAAATAAAAAAAAATCGAATAAAATAAATAATAAAGATTAATTATTAAAAGATTTAATTGTAAGCACAATTAATAATAAGAAAAAAATCATATCGTTTATATTGTTCAATATTTATTCAAGCATTACTTGGTAATTTATTCATTGTTTCGAGACTGACCAAGGAACAACGCGCTTATTATTATTGACAAAATCAATACTTATTAAGTTCCAATGATAGAATAATACAATAAGCAAAGATGTGCAATAAGCTAATTTATTGTCACTGTTGTTATTGTTGTTTTCATCATTATTGAATTACTTGGAAATTGCATGTAATTAGTAAACCTTTTTTTTTTCTCGTAATATACATTTGTTTAATTATTTTTATAAAACAAAGTACAAGCTTTGCATCTTAAAAATAAAATTAAAAAAATCTAATATTTATTTCTTTTTAAAAGTTTGATTGTCACCTTCTTCTTTTTACATAATGCAAATAAATCGTTTTAAATGAAAATGAATACGTGTTAACACGTGTATTCGCATATTACTACAAAAACCACAAATGGAAAAATAAATTTAAAATTCATAAGCATCGCGTCGTCCTTATATTTTTAATTTTCCATTTGCAAAAAGTTATTACTGTACAGCCGCAAAAAACGTGATCTTTAAAAACATTGCGCAATATTGTAATTGTAGATACGCAATTTTCAAATTGAAAAAAGAAAATTAAAAAAACAAAAAGTCTCAGGCGAGGACGTGTAATATAGGCGAGGTTTAAAAACACTTGTAAATCGATATTCAATGTCAAATAAATTTTAAAAATTTTTCGCACAAACGAAAATACCTTAATAGGTCTGAGTTTTGATGTTCAGAAAACAGGACGTGCAACAAATGTGCGCGCGTGGGTTCAAATTTCGTTTGACCCCTAGCAAAAAAAAAAGAAAAAGAAAGAAAGAAAAAGAAGGGAGAGGCCAAGTAAAATACGAAACTTTCAAGAGAGTCAAGTGATATTCGATATTTGACATTCGTATGTGTACATATTTATATATATGTGTATGCCTTACTCTTATTTCGATTGAAACGACAAGTTGTATGCTATATAGCTGCAAACCTACTATATGCTTACATGTCATATATTTTATTTCTATATATAAAAGCTTGATTTGCATCTCAACACATAACTATGTGTATAGTTATAAATCCAGTCTATTTCATTTAACGAGTTTATTTTATTGGCTACAGCATATAAGAGCTTAAGATTGCGAGTTAAAAAATATAATGTATTTTGTGGATGTTATAAGTTGAGAAATTTCACTTGTCCGCAACCACTTTAAACACATTTCATCGACAACATTAAAGTGAATTTTGTATATGAGTATAGATAGTATATATGTCTGAGAGGAGCCGTTAAGATAAATGCAAGCTCATTTTGCTGAAGTCGTAAACAAAAGTCGGATGTCCGCTAACACTTAAACACTTTATTTATATCTTAAAAAAAGCAGCTTAAATTATTTAAGTTCTTGAAGTGTCATATAATAAGTTTACAGCTGAGAATAATATTTGAATTTATGCAAACATATAAAAATATTCGTATTTTGGAATCTTTTAAATTTTTCAGAGAGTCTCTTTCGCTTACAATATCGATTTTCAAACATACGTGCTTGCAAGCACTTCAATATATAACCACACGTGAAACTTCAGCTATTTTTTTCTTTTTACTTTCTGATTTCTGACAGGAAAAAAAGGAAAAATTAAAAAATTATGAGAATGCATACACCTATACAAAAGAAAAAAAATCAGGATAGTATTAAACCAGTTCGTTCAGTCGCGCAATAACATACAAATACCGTCACGCTCCTGCGTCCTCTCCTCTCCTATAGGTATACGTTTCCCCTTTCTATTTTTTTTTTTTTTTTCAGAGCCACGCGTCGCGACGCTGAGCTGGCGCAGCCAATTGATTCGCTAGCCAAGAGACTTGTAAAAGAGAGAGAGAGAGAGAGAGAGAGAGAGAGAGAAAGAAAGAAAGAGAGAGAATAAGAGAAATAGAGAAAAAGAGAGTGTGGGAGGACATTGGCTTTTCTGCGAGGCAGGAGAGGAGTTAAGAGCAAACGAAGTGGAAGTAAAGAGAAGAAGAAAAGAAAAAAAAAAAGAAGAAAAGAAAATGGGCTATAACTGGACTGTATGTATGTGTTGAACCAGCGTGGGAGGCCTTACTACACTTAACTCCGGCTTATGGGGACCTATTGCTATTTTGCTGTTGCAAAAATTCATATGTTCTGTGTGTATACGTATGTAAAAGGAAGGGTATTAATAGAGAGAAAGAGAGAAGGAGGAACAAAGGATTGTGATATGGCTTTGGTTCCTTGTCCTTATATGTTAAGGATGATGAGCTGGTTGTTATGTAATATCTATGAGAGGATATATGTAAATGGATTTAAGGTTTGGATTTGAGATTATTGAGATATGCTTATTTATAAAAAAAATTAATAAGAAAAAAGTGTTGCAGTAATTTTCAGTAGAATATGTTTGGACCTGGTCGGCCGAGAAGTTTTTTTTTTTTTTAATTTTAAAGTTTGGAGCTTACTTTAATTTTTTGAGAGTAAAGAAAAATGTGATATTGTGTGTGGTCCGACTCCGATATATGATCAAAATAGAACCTGTTTTTAAATTTTGGAGCTATCTTAGATTTTTATGATACCATACCAAAGATACAAAGTAGATGATTATGCTTGCTTAATAAGGAGAGAAAAGAAAAATATAATATGAAAAGTAGAATGAGTCAAGGAGGTGTTAGAGTAGGTATATAAGAATAAGTAAAGAGAGAAAAAGTAAGCGAGTTAAAAGAATAAATAGAGAAAGCGTATATAGTTTAGTACAGCTACAAAATAATAGCTATATTGCTCCAAAATTCTTTTTCTTTCTGTATTATATTTTTTTTTGTCCTGCACTCTTTCTCCTTTGATTCTTTTTCACTCTTTTCAAGATTAGACCCTTCTTTCTTTCCTTCGAAGTTTTACATGTAATTCTTGAAAAGTATAGCGCAGGCATAGAGAGAAAGAGGGAGAGAAAAAAAAGAGAGTCACGAAGAATACACACAGTGCCTCTGCAAAGCAAGGCAACAGCATATACCTATAATAGAAAGAGAGCTATAATCCTCTCACGACTCCGACTCTCTCACTCTCGCGCACAGTGAAACAATACACACACGTTCACGTTTTCTCGCGGGGGCAGTGCCGCAGCACTTGCTCTCTCTTACTTTCCTATACTCTCTTTCTCTTTCTCCCTCATCTACATCCTATACTACTCTATCTCTTTCTCACTCATAACAGATAAACCATCAAGTCAGCCATCTTGGTGTCTTGCTCTTTTACACAGTAGGTATGTAATAATCTAGTGTGTTAGCTTGTGGTCAGTGTGTGAGTGTATGTGTGTGTATGTGTACACCCACGACTTCCCCGTGTGCAGGAGTCCCCCTGCGCAAAGCAAAGTGTACAGATAGAGAGACCGCGCTTGCACAGACAGAGAGAGCGTCTCTCTCTCTCTCTCTCTTTCTCTCCTCCCTCAACGTTCTCTCTTCATCCATCGTCGTTCGTCGTAGTCGTCGCACTCTCGTTCCGTCTCGCTCGACGGGAGAGCGCACCGCGTTGCAGCAGCAGAGCAGAGCAAAGAGACACCCCCGCGCTGCGTCTCTTACCGTGCTGCTGCCGTCCTCCCTCTTGCCCCTCTCTGCTGCCTTAAGGCTGCGTCATCGGGTGGTTCTCTCTTCTCTCTCTCTATCTTTCTCTTTGACTTTTTCTCCTTGCGGGATATATTCGTTCATCACCAGGTTACGGTGCGGATAACGTAACCCCTGTGACTGCTGCTGCTCCTGAAGAGTGTACGTGATTTTATATGTGTGTGTATGTGTGGTGCATTTACCCTACACGGTAACCGGAAAACGGAGAAAATCTCGGAGCAGAGAGAAACATATATACAGTGTGTGTGTGTGCACAGTAGTGACGACAACACATCATCAGCAAAGTGGAGGAGAGAAGACCGGACGACAGACAGACAGATAGGCTGGCTGGATTATTGTGCTGTGCATATTAACAACAGAGAGACATAGGATAATAGACGCCTTCGATGCAGCGGCGATCAAAGTCTACGCGTCCTTTACGCTGTAGTCATCATCGAAGGGTCGGACGCCTTGGTGGTGGTGCTGCTGTTAATAATCATTGCTGATTCTTCGACCAAGACGACGACCTCGAAATTACCTCCAGAGGGAGTAAGAGAGGATACCCACGCACGCGCGCATTGCTCCCTGTAGCTGCTGCTGCTACTTACGCCACGCATCATCTGGGAATAGAAACTACTCCCGCAGCAGGTAAGAAAAGAAAAACATTAACTTATCATTATATTTTTAAAAATTGATTTTTCCGTTATCTAATCGCGTTGTTACATTCGGAGCGATTGGGAAATATCAGGTGGAGTTTCTCACCAGGATCGATCGTCCTCGAGGGGGACGACGGTTATACTTATTGCCGGAGCGAGACGGCCAGAACACGAGCGCCCAAGCGTGGGCGCAAGCGAGAAAGCCTATACTCACTCTAGTGCTTTGCGGTATCTATATACATATATACATATTGCTATATGTACATACATATACGAGGTGGGCCGACCCTCCTCCTAACTCCTCTTTTCTACAAACGGAGCACACACCTCATCATCCGCGCGCCTTTGACTCCTGTTGTTGGGCGGTTCATTTTTTACAGCCACGCGCCGGTTATCTTAATCTTGTGTGTGTTTTTGTGTATAATACTCCTTTGGTTGTTTTTTTTTTTTCGTTATCCGGTGATTCTTGGGTCTCTGGTTTATTTTTAGAGGACTTAGAAGAAGTAGGAGGGTAAGGGGCAGGATATCTGGAGCGGTTCCGCTTGCTCGACTCCGCGGTTTTCTTGATGGCTGTCTGTACCTATATGTGTAACGACGAGTGATGCTTGCTTTTAATGAAATTGAGCTTTAGAGTTTTTGGCTAAAAAGATGTGTGGGTTGCCAAGTTCTTGTAACATATTAGTGCAGCTTGACGTTAATTGACTTGTAAGGTGTATAGCGTGTAAAATTCGCGCCCAGATATAATGAGTCATTTGGACTTTGGATTATTGCGAGTGTTGTGTTGCAGCTGATTTTAGTAAATTGAGAAGGAAAGTTTGCAATATGATTCAGTTTAATTTTTGGAGTTCTTAATACTTTTAACATTTGTCGTGCAATTTGGCTTTTAAAATTGAGGTCAGATTTTTATCTAAGTTTATCTTTTATGCTTTTAAAGATATAATCTGTTCAAAGCAGTTAACTAAATAATGTTATAAAAACAAATGTTAAACAATATTGTCTCATTTTATTTCTTTATATTTTAAATATAATTGCCACGCATTTTCATATTTAATGAGTTGCATCATTTTGTGCAGTTGAATTGGTGGGTTGTTCTGTTTTAATAGAAATTAATTGTTGAACATATTTATGAGTTAACAATATAAAATAGCCTTACACTTTCTTATATGTAGTAAATGAATATAATATTTGATATGTTTCAAAGAAATGGGTTGGTACTGATTGATTTGTTAGTTCTATTAAAGCACTCCATTCTGGAGAAATATGATGAATCAGTCTTTTTTAGGAGTGAGTGCTTAGATTAGTTTTAGGATAAGATATTTTCCACAAGATTTTAATATTTTCTTTTATCACAGATAATGGTATAATCTTAAAATTTACTTTTATGTACTTAAAATTTTTTTTTTATTTTATTTCATTAGGAAATAAAGATTTAAGTATTTTAAAAAAATAAAAATTAACTTGTGATTTTATATTTTTTTGCATTAATAATATCAAAATACTTTTTTACAATGAAAATTATTAATTTTCAATATTTTGTACTTAGATTGAACCATGGCTACAGACGTACCAGTGCGAGAAATCGCTGCAGAAGACAGTATCAGAGTAGTGTGTCGTTTTCGACCACTCAATGATTCTGAAGAAAAGGCTGGATCAAAGTTTGTAGTCAAATTCCCATCTGGTGGAGAAGAAAATTGTATTTCTATTGGTGTATGTATATTTTTATAATTAAAAAAAAAATTATTATCAAATTTGTTTTTAATTTTTGATGTATAATATGATTGCATAATATTATTACAGGGAAAAGTTTATCTTTTCGACAAAGTATTTAAACCAAATGCTACACAAGACAAAGTTTACAATGAAGCAGCAAAATCTATTGTTTCTGACGTTCTTGCTGGATACAATGGAACCATATTTGCCTATGGACAAACCTCTTCAGGTAATAAAGAGCTCCAAATTTATTTTTAATGCATACATTGGTATCAAAAAATGAAAAATTATTATCAATTGATTTTTCAATAATTTCTTACTAAAATGATTTTAAACCTAATATAAAAATTTCTCACCTATTTAGGTAAGACCCACACTATGGAAGGTGTCATTGGCGATCCAAACAAACAAGGTATCATCCCTCGAATCGTCAATGACATTTTCAATCACATCTATGGTATGGAGGAAAATCTGGAGTTTCACATCAAAGTTTCATACTTTGAAATTTATATGGACAAAATTCGGGATTTACTTGATGGTATGATTATTATTTACTCTTATCACAAAATAAATCAACCCGTCGCTATTTAACTTATCATTATGTTTATATTGGTTAAAACAGTATCAAAAGTCAACCTCAGCGTACACGAGGACAAAAATCGCGTGCCCTTCGTCAAGGGGGCAACGGAGCGCTTTGTGTCGAGTCCGGAAGAGGTATTTGAAGTAATCGAGGAAGGTAAATCGAATCGGCATATAGCCGTGACGAACATGAACGAGCACAGTTCGCGCTCGCATTCCGTTTTCCTCATCAATGTCAAGCAGGAGAATCTGGAGAATCAGAAGAAGTTATCGGGAAAACTGTACCTTGTGGATTTAGCCGGTTCGGAGAAGGTCTCGAAGACGGGAGCAGAAGGAACGGTGCTCGACGAAGCTAAAAATATTAACAAATCTTTATCGGCCCTTGGCAACGTCATCTCGGCCCTAGCCGACGGTAACAAAACGCATATACCGTACAGAGACTCGAAGCTTACACGTATCTTGCAAGAATCGTTGGGAGGCAATGCAAGAACGACAATCATTATTTGCTGCTCACCGGCTAGCTTTAACGAATCTGAGACCAAATCTACATTAGATTTCGGTAAGAATCCTCAAAAACTATCTACAAAATTATTCAAAATAAATCATCTTTGTAAAAATTGTACTCAAACGCTAATTTCTTTTTACACAGGTAAACGAGCAAAGACTATTAAGAACGTTGTCTGCGTGAACGAAGAATTAACAGCCGAAGAATGGAAAAGACGATATGAACGCGAAAAAGAAAAAGCTGCTAGGCTTCGCGGTAAAGTTGAAAAACTTGAGTCTGAACTTTCGCGCTGGAGACAAGGTGAAACTGTCAAGCCTGAAGAACAAGTCAGCTTGCAGGATGGTCCAGATGTAACAACACCTGTTACTAGCACCATTGAAGGTATGTAGTTTAACATTTTGTAAGCTCGATGTAAATAGTTAAATTTATTTTTAAATGTAGAATTGATTACAGTCAAACTAGACGACGGACCTTTACCAGCTACACCAGGAGCGGGTCTTATGGTCGGCTCTTTGTCAAACGAGGAACGCCAGAAACTGGAGGAGGAACGCGAGCGTCTCTACCAACAACTTGACGACAAAGATGAGGAAATTAATCAGCAATCTCAATTTGTCGAAAAGTTGAAGGAACAAATGGAAGAGCAGGAGGAGCTGATCGCTAGTGCGCGCCGTGACTATGAGCAGCTCCAACAGGAGATGAATCGCATTCAACAGGAGAATGAGAGTGCTAAGGAAGAAGTCAAGGAGGTACTCCAGGCTCTGGAGGAACTTGCAGTCAATTATGATCAGAAATCGCAAGAGGTTTGTACTTGTATTCTATTAACTTTATTTTTTCCTTGGAATCTTTACTCATAGAACTATGTAATAAATATAAACTTGCAGGTTGAGCTGAAAAATAAGGAGCACGAAGCGCTTACTGAGGAGCTGTTGGCCAAGCAGGCATCTCTGAACAGCACAGCTTCAGAGTTGCAGCAGTTACGTGATATGTCGGCTCATCAACGCAAACGCATCGCTGAGATGCTTACCAATTTACTCAAAGATCTAGGTGAAATTGGTGTCGCGATTGGTGGTGACGAAAACTTGAAGGTGCTGCCCGACAGCAATGGTAAACTCGAGGAAGAGTTCACAGTAGCCCGGCTTTACATTAGCAAGATGAAATCTGAGGTGAAAAATTTGGTGCAACGCTGCCAGGGCCTTGAGAGCACGCAAACGGATTGCAATAAGAAGGTGAGTACATTTTTACAATATACTCAAATATTGAAGCAATATAATAAACATCTTTTAATTTTGATTTGTATAGGTGTCCGACTACGAGAAGGAGCTAAGCGAATGCCGGCTGCTAATTTCTCAGCATGAAGCGCGAATGCAGACTCTACAGGAAGCAATGAAGGAGGCGGAGGCCCGCAAACGTGCCTTAGAAGAAAATGTTGATGCAATGCGCGAGGAGTGCGCCAAGCTCAAAGCTGCTGAGCAAGTGCAGGCTGTGAGTAACAAAGAGAAGGCTGAGGAGCAGGAAGCTGCGACTAAAATGCGGCTTGCTCTTGAGGAACAAATGGATCAGCTTCGTGATGCGCATCAGAAGCAGGTAAGTCAACTTCGAACTTGATTGATTTGCTTTTTATTTCGTCTAGGTAGAATTTTTATTCATAATCAAATACGATTTATTTTAGGTCGCAATGTTGCGAGATGAAATTTCCGAGAAGCAGGATATGATCGGTGAACTGAAAGACTTGAACCAAAAGTTCACACTTGCTCACCAGCAGATGCAGGCTGACTATGAACGACTGAAGCAGGAGGAAGCTGAAAAATCTGTGAAGTTACAAGAGCTTCTCTTGTTGAACGAGCGTCGTGAACAGGTAAGGCTTAGAATATTATGTTATCAAGTTATTTTTTAAAATAATAAAGTTATATTCTTTGTTAACGTATTTTATTTATATCAATTCTTTTCATTACAGGCTCGCAAAGATCTTAAAGGTTTGGAAGATACCGTTTCTAAGGAACTGCAGACCCTACACAATCTTCGAAAACTTTTTGTACAAGATCTTCAGGCAAGGATTAAGAAGTCGGTCATTTCTGAGGACAACGAGGATGACGGAGGTTCTCTTGCTCAACGACAAAAGATCTCATTCCTGGAGAATAATCTTGATCAGTTAACAAAGGTACATAAACTGCACTTCTTTTTTATCGTATTTTTATGAGCGTTTTAATATTTTTTTTATTTGTTCCACGAATTTAGGTGCATAAGCAACTGGTGCGTGACAATGCAGATTTACGCTGTGAGTTGCCAAAATTGGAAAAGAGGCTGCGAGCCACGATGGAACGTGTCAAGGCTTTAGAAACAGCTTTACGTGATGCAAAGGAAGGTGCAATGCGTGACCGTAAACGCTATCAGTATGAGGTGGATAGGATCAAGGAAGCTGTGCGACAGAAGAATCTTGCACGTCGTGGACCCAGTGCTCAAATTGCCAAGCCTATCCGAGCTGGACAGCATCATGTGGGAGTTGGTATTAATGCAATTAGGGGTGGTGGCAACCGAGGTGAGCCTCATTAGATATATACGTATCAGGTAGATTTCAATTTCAGTGCTTTTTTATATTTATTTTAATTTAAACAATATCAATATCAATAGGAGACACAATACATTGAATTCATTTCATTTTTCTTGTTTGAGAATATTAAAATTCAGTGATATTTATGAGTTTATCAAGATATAAAAGATGATGTTTTTAATCATAATTATAAGAATCTTATATTTTAAAAAAGTTTTAAATCGCTTATATTGTGTCTCCTAAAGGCATCGATTTAAAGTGGTCTAAATTCAAATTTACATCTTAATTTAATCAAAATTTAATTGATGAATTTGGAAATGCATTATTTTCAAATAATTTTTACGTAGAGTTGAGTAATATTGCGCCATTTAATCCATTATCGCAGCAATTCAATTTATCGATTTCCTATCAAAAAATAATACATATCTGTACAGAGCAAATAACGACCACATTAAATCATGCTCTCACTAGCAAATGTCGCGTAAACACGAGCTTTCGCGAGTTATGCGTTGGCTCGAGTTTGCGTGTCCATATATCGATTTTGTTTTCATCATCAACACCCCCCAAAACATTATTCCACTTTCATTTTTTTCCTTTTTTATTTTGCTTTCATGTGCTCGCCTCCTCGTCCGTGTGTGATTGTGTCACATGCATACATTTAGATGTGGACGTCCATTCTCGCTCGTGAACGTATGCACAAGAACGAAAGCCCGAGAGACCTTAGAAAGAAAAAAATAAAAGAGTTGCCCAAAATGACTATAAAACAAATAAACAAACAAACCACAATTTGTCTTCACTCTTTTGCAGAATACGAACGCAAGGGTGCTTTTGCAATGGACGATATGAAATTTTTTCCAGGGATGAATCTTATTTATAATTCGTGCCCATAAAAAATGATTTCAAGATTTGCGGCAAGCTATTAAAGCTATTAATGCGTATATTATCGAGAGATGAGCGACGAGCATGTCTGCGATTATATATGCCGTGATGAAGAGATGCGATCAAGTTTCAACGGAATCGCATCTACCTCATGCAAATCTATAAATTATATATTATGAAACAAAAAAAAAATTAATTATTATCAATAATTAATTGACAACTAGTACTAATAATAATTATTGATGATTATTGTTAGTTCTACTATTAATAATTATTGATCTATCTTGATTATGATTATTACATTATAATTATTATTAATTTTATTGCAATTATTATGTTTTAAGACGACACTAATTTACACACAACACACATACACACATTCGCAATGAGCACAGCGTCGTTTTCATTTTTAAACAATGTCTGGCTTGAATTTATAAAACAATGTGCAAAGTCGTCGTATTGAATTAAATACATATTTGCGCATCAGAATGTCACAACACGATGGAAATATGCGCGAGCGACGTCATAACGAAAAAAAAAAATGAAAGAATAAGAAATGGTGTATAAGTGCGCGCGCGTGTGGACCGAGTGAGTTGATTAACAATATATATAAAAAAAATACCTTCTCATAATGTCCTGTCTATTTGTAAATAGTTCGTTTTTTGATAAATTATTCTTAATTATTATTATTATTTAAACTGAATGAATAAAATATAGCTGTGTAATATCAATAGCGATGAGACAATGGTATATAAAAGACAATTACCTATATAAAAAAAAAATCATAACAATATTGAATTGTAACGGAGACGATGTAAGAAGAACGAAATGAATTAAAGACTACACGTGTCTCACTGTATGTACTTTAACGCGGGCAAAAAAAAAGCCACACATGTCCAAGCGGTGATTGTCAATGAGTTTGAAATGGGGGGAAAAAAAAGAAGAAATATAATTTAAGAATAATTCAGCGAAGCTATATCGAGATTGCATTTTGCACCAAAGCTTTTAATCACGTCCTCCTAATGGCGTGTGCTCTTCGATCGCTTTGTTCCTACTACCCTTTATATCTTCAGAAGCGCCTACTCGTCGTTATGCTCCAGTCGCAATCAGAAGCATATAATATAAAAAAACAAAGCGGAGTCTCGAAGTATAGGCAATAAAATAAGGAAGTGCGAATGAGAGAATTATAGTGATTGTGAAAAAGGAAAAGGCGAAGATAAAGGATTTGTGCACCTGGATGATTAATAGAGCAACGGGATCAAGCAGCTCCAGACGTTTAAAAATTTGTCAGGAGACAGCTCTCATCCCATGGATCTTGCGCTTCCATCTCCACGTCGCTCGGAGGGTTCGCTTGATATTTAAAATCAAGTTTGGTCAACCCGTATCCGAATGGCCGACGAGGATCATCGTCCAGGCGTCGTAATCGCTATTACCTTTACCACCGTCGCTCGTCTCTCAGTATACATCTCCGCTCCGAGTCCGTTTTTTTTTTTCATCCGAGTCTCGGACACGCATTTCCTTCGCACTCGGCACCGCGGCCTATTTAACCGTACGTGCACTGAGATAAATACGCGCGCGTCTCGATTTCCACGTCAAATTCGCCTCTCTCTCTCTCTCTCTGTCATCGGCCCATTTTATTTGGAGCTCGAATGTGCGTCCATGCCTTGTCGATGAATGTATTTGTAAACTATGTCCGTTAAAATTCAGGTGATTCAAATGTCCAGATAAACTGTAAACTGTAAATGTTATATCGTGCTCTTATATATGTAAAAACGATGCGTTGGATGGAGAATTTGACGTTGCAATCGGACTGCTATTATATATATATAATCCGGAGCATGTCGCTCGGTCGTCACTTTTCTGCCTCCTATAAATCTTCCTTCTTCTAGCGGATTTTAAAAATCAACTTGATATATATCAGCAGAAGATGGAAGGGGATAGCTTTATTTGTAATTTATTGTAGCGAGCAATTCTCGAGCCACGTACTTGATTGATACGATTTATTATTATTATTATATTATTATGCATAATATAATTATATAAATATATTTAATACATGTTATGATTTAGCGAACGCCAAGGGTAAAAAAAAAAGAAGTTGTGGAGCGACGTGACTTTGTATTAATGATGTTATTTAAAAGTGGCGGTCCCACGGTAGAAATCAATGTCGATTTTTGAGAATATTTATTTTTATCTCGTAATTGTAACACAATACACACTACGCAATGTGCTTAATAAATATTTTGCATAAATTCAAATTGTTTGCTGTGTGAATAATTATTGAATTTATTTCCTGAAAACATAATATTCACAATTAACCATATTTTTATTTAATACTTTAAATGAATAATTTATTTATTGTCAATTATCAACTTTTTAGTGTTTGCTTTAAAAAAAATAAAAAATAAAGCAATCCTATTGTATATATCTTAAACATCCGGCTTATTAATCAAATATTAAAAAATTGTAAAATATCGTTTTAACAAAAGATTATTTTTAAATGTAAAAAAAAAAATTTTTAATGATCAGATTTTTTTATACCAACGCGACTCAACAAAGTAATTTTTTTCCACGATTACACAAGTATAATATTTTAGCATCAAATCAGATTAAAAAAAAAAACAAAGATACGCGAATTTTCCATACTTCTTACAGCTTTTTTTTAAAGTTCCCAAGTGCACGAGTTTTAAAAATTTTGGGTAAAAGAACACCAAATTTGAACAAATCTATAATTGAGAGACAAGCCGACACTGCGTTAAATGGCCTTATATATTTCGCAGGACTTTCATTATACTCGTTCGCACAGAAAGAAAAAAAGTTTATTGACATTGCACCAATTTTTTTTTTTAATCGCTGAATTACACTGATATATTCTACTGTATTATCAAGGATATGGATTGAGCTTTACAAACTGTATGTGCAAGTGCAATTTTAAATAACCGAAGCCGGCCTTTTCTTTTCATTCTCATCTCTGTTTATTGTAAATAATTTTTAGTTACAATTTTATGTGTGTGCAAAAGATTTATAAAAGAAAATGTTTGTATTAAGTCTTCTTTTTACTGACAAGGAGATGACCAACCTTATGGGTGACCGATCATCTCCAAATTTTGAGGGCTTATTCTATAACCTAAATTATGACAAAAGCTGCCCTCATATTAATCTCATAGGCCCTATTAAGCCTGATCGCACTGTTGTAAGCTTAGAATTTAGTATTGTTTTGTAT